>RJWM01015583.1:0-47552 GCA_004363535.1 Dasyprocta punctata | reverse complement strand
GAACTATAACAGAAAATGTTGCAATGTAATTATGGAACAAGAAATTCTTTTCCTACTTCCTTTCAGTGTTGTGCGTCAGCAGAGTAGAACTGGAATCACCTTATGTTCAGAAAAGAGGGATAGAGGAAGATTTCTTAGACTCCCAGGACCAGATACCAGGGGGTGAATAAATGGCTGTTGCAGATGCTGAGGTATTTGGTCTTTGCTTAGAGAGCTGTGGAGTGCGTGGATGAAGACACAGAGACCATTGAAACTGCAGATATTCAGAGAAAAATGGGATGGGAGGAAAAGTGTGACTGTCAGAAAATGTGGTTATCAAAAAGGCACGAGAAAACCAAACTAAATTAAAGCAAAGCAAAGCAAAGCAGAGCAGAGCAGAGCAAAACAAAGCAAACCCTGACCACGTCCTCCGATCCTGTTGTTATAATTAGTTCCCTCATTCTGCTTGTCCCTGTCAGGATCCGAGGAAGAACCAGAATGCATTTCCACCTGGGAAGCAGGTGGAAGTGCTCACATCCTAGTTTATTTACTACTATATAGCGCACTATTTATACTAGTGTTGAATTTGTGGATGCGATAAAAACTTATGTCAGCTAATTTTAGGTTAAACCAGTGAATGCCGTGAGTGCTGAAGAAACATCCACACAGAGATAAGGAGGAGGGTGCTAACAGGCACATGAGCAGAACCAACCTTGATGATCAGATTCTGTAGTTCAGGTGAACTTTATTTTAGTAGGTTGTCTTTTTTTTTTAATTTAAGAGAAAATGGGCACAGAAAAGAGAAACAAAAAGCAAAAGAGACAAACAAACAACAACAACAAATCTAATACGATAACATTATAGGTTTACAAAATGAGATGATTGGAATTTGACAGTCGTTGTAATATTGCATATCATTACCTTCAAAGGGGTTGCTCAGATTAACAGATATAGACATGTAAAATTGATCTAACCATATGAATATTAACTGTTCTTTTTAATAGCTAATGTGTTTAGTAATATAGTCATTTTAACTATCCTATGTATACCTATTTATAAATTTATGTTTTTTTTCCTTTTCCCTTCCTTCTTTCCTCCTTTCCCCTTAGAATACCTCTTGTTGTCTTTAAAATAACTACCCATGTCATCAGGCCTAATATAGTCAAACAAAATAGTTCAGAATAAAGCCAATAAAAAATAAAACAATGGTCACAGAAAAGAGAAACAGAAAGCTAAAGGGACCAACAAACAACAACAACAAATCCAATACTGTAACATTATAGGTTTACAAATTGAGATGATTAGAATTTTACAGTGGTTATAACATTGTATATCGTTACCTTCAAAGGGGTTGCTCAGATTGACATACAAACATGTAAAATTGATCTAATCATATGAGTATCAACTGTTCTCTCTCAATAGTTAATGCATTTAGTAGTATAGTCATTTTAACCATCTTCTGTATACCCTCATATAAATCTATGTCTTTTTCCTTTTCCCTTCCTTCTTTCCTCCTTTCCCCTTGTAATACCTCTTGTTATCTTTAAAATAACTGCCAATACCATCGGGCCTAATATAATCAAACAAAATAGTACAGAATAAAACCAATAGCAAATAAAACAATGGAAGCAATACATAGTAATACAATGTTGATTTCTATAATGCCTCATATTGTCTTCTAAGCAGTTGCCTATATCATCTGTTATAATACAATCAAACAAACCAAAATAGGTTAAAATCACTCAAAACAGAACAATGAAAGCCATACGGGGTTTCAAAACAAGGTGATCGAATATCAATAAAGGCTACCCTAATATATTTTGTTATCTTTGAAGTAGCTGTCTATGTCATCATGTATAATAAAATGAGACAGGTTGAGATAGAATAAGATCAAACTAAACAGCTCATTGAAAACTATACTGGACTCAAATCCTGATGATGGATTATTCAATTGTCTGCCCCACTTGGTGATATCCCTCTACCACTGTTTCTGGAGTTGTGGACTTTTTTTTTTATCTCTCTCTAAAATGTCCTTCAGTATTCTTTGTAGGGTTGGCTTGGTTGTCATAAATTCTTTTAGTTGTTCTTTGTTGTGGAAGTATCTTCTTTCTCCTTTGATTTTGAAAGATAATTTTGCAGGGTACATCAATCTGGGTTGGAAGTTGTTTTCTTTCAGGGCTTAAAATACTTCACTCCAAGCTCTTCTGGACCTGATAGTTTGTGTTGAGAAGTGTGTCATGATTCTGATGGGTTTTCCTTTGCAGGTGATCTGTTTTTTTTCTCTAATAGCTTTTAATATTCTGTTTTTGTGTTGAATTTCTGGGATCTTGATTATTGTATGTCTGGGTGTAGGTATATTTTGGTTATGTTTAGCTGGAGTTCTATACGCTTCACTTATCTGAAAGTATCTTCCTGTTCCCATGCTTGGAAAGTTTTCTGAAATTATTTCTGTAAATAGGCTTTTAATTTGATTTGTATTGACCCATGCTTTTTCACTCACACCTTTTATTCTTAAGTTGTGTTTCTTTGGATTGTCTTGCAGCTGTTGTATTGTTACTTCCAGGTTTCTTGTTATTTTAAAGAGATTTTACCTTTCACGATCACAAGCTGCAAACCTGTCTTCAAGGTTTGAAAGTCTATCTTTTGTTTCCTTCAGGTGGTTTTGCCAACTTTCACTGGAGTTTTTGATTTCCTGGTAATCTCTTTGAATCTGTTTCATGTATTCTAAATCTTTTTTATATTGTTCATTCCAGGTTTCCCTCATTTTCCTATGCTCCATTTTTTCATCTATGTCTCCTTTAGAGTTGCCTAGCAATTCTTTTATTATGTTTTTCATTTCTTCTTTTAGTTGTGTTAGTATTTCTGTTCTGATTTCTTTTATAGCCTCATGAAGCTGTTTCTTTACCTCAGTTGTCATCACCTCAGAGACTTCAGTTATGAGACTCCTGACCTCTTCTGCATTTGCTTCTCCTGGATTTGTTTTGCTTGGATTAGAGGCCAGAGACTGCCTTTTGTTTCTTGGTCTTGGCATATTCCTGGGTTGTTCATCAGCCAGTTTAGTTCTCCTGGTCTGCTCCCTCTGTCCACCACCACTCCCCTCCAACACTGCCTCTCTGGGCAGAGGTCTCCAGTGTCGCCACCATCGCCATGGCTGCTGCACTTTGATCGTGCATCCCCAGGTTCCAGTAACTCCTTTCACAGAGTGGGTCCGGCCCTGGGCCTTTCTTGTTTGAATGTTTCTTTTTACTCTTTCTGTGGGATTTGATTCTTGCTTTAGATTCTTCCTGGGTCCAGAGGACCCACCTCCCTCCTTCTTGTCTTCCCCATGTTGCTATATTTCAGCATCTGGATGATATCTTTCAGGGAGGCCACTTACCCTGCTGTTTACCTTTCTGCCATCTTGTCCCACCTCTTCTTTAGTAGGTTGTCTTATAAAATGTATAGCTTCCATATTTAGAATGGCACTTGGTGGAATTTAGTCAAGGATATGGCTTAACTGTTAGCTGGTGTTATTTGTTGTAGACTTGCTATTGTGTATCCTTTGGTACTTGGAGTGTCTGCAGGACACCTTCTCCCTAAGGTACCAAAATCTGAGGATACTCATGTCCCTTACATAAAGTGGCAAAGTTTGCATATAACCTATGCACATGTTTCTGTGTACTATAACATCATCTTTAGATTACTTATAGTAGCTAATATAAATACTGTGCAAATACTATACTATATTTAGTGAATAATGAAAAGAAACAGTCTGTATCTATTCAGTACAGATGTATTTCAAGAGTATTTTCTATGTGCAGTTGCTTCAATACTTAGGCATGGAATTTGTGATATGGAAGGCCAGCTATTTTGATATATTGCAACTGAATTTTCTCTTTGACATTACATATCATAGAGGTTCAGGTCAGTATTTATTTTTCATTTCATTCAAGGGCCACAAAAATGTAGGTCAGAAGAACAAAGAAAAGTCTTTGAAAGATTCACATGTTTTCTTGTTATCAAGCTAAGAGCTGTCTTTCTTTCTTGATGATGCTGACAATTTGTACGAGAAATCACAATCAGTTTCAATGTAACATTCATCTTTCTGTTGCTTCACATTCTTGGAATAACAATAGTATTGTCAGAATAGCAATCTATCAGAGATGCCTTGATGTGTTAGCTGAGACACTTCCTCAGCTTTATGCAAAAAATAAAAATAAAAGTGTAAGAAGCCTCCAAAGAAATGAGTCTCCATTATTGCATATAAAAATATATTCTCTGAGGTTATTATTTTTCCAGGACTATTTAGTTATGTCTTGTGAAAAGCTTAATATTGAGTGCTAAATAAAAGTTATATGTCTTGGTTCCCCATTGTGAATCTATCTTACGTCTGAGAGTTATTTCCTCAATTAGGCCTTTGAATATTAATATATTGCAGCACTTAAATGCAATCGCATTAGGAGTTTCCACTTAATACAGAGATTTTAGCATGTATGATTCATAATGGATATTTTACATTTCCCTTTTTTCCTAAAGATCTGGGGAACAGTTATATAAGTTGTAAGTAATGTGTTTGTAAGAACAAAGCAATATAGCAATATGGCATAAACAGCTCAAAATTTTTCTATGAAACTTCCACTTTATCTAATCATATACAGATTAGCAGCATTTCCCTCTGCTTTCCCCTGGGAAAATATGAAATACAATGCCCTATAGAATTGTAGGCTTTTAATCTTAACATTTGTTTTCCAATTTTACTTGAAAGAAATTAGAAGAAAGAACGTTGACCCAAAGATTAGATCAGGATTCTGAATCCAATTCTGTTGCTTTGTAGCTGGGTGAAAAGTTGCAACTTTGCTGAAGCCAAATTTCTTCTTTGAAATGGGCAAACTTGTTGGTACTCCACATTTTTAAAAGTTGTGAAAGTCCAAATCAATATTAAATGGGAATCTTTGAAAGGTCTTCAAAAATAGTGAAACATTACGGAGAGTGTGGAAGGTAGCGTGAATTGCTCTATGTGCTAAGGTGAATTTGTCATCCCAGTTGCCCATTGTTGGCCCCTCCTCCAGGTTGGCACTTATGATTAACACATTTTCCATCGTCTTTGTTCAGAAGTTAATATTCTGGTGTTATCAGGAGTAATATGATAGTCTGCAGCATACACAAAATGAAACCTAATTGTCAAAATAACACAAGCGTGTCAGTAGTTGCTAACAACTGGAAGTCCACGATTTTCACATTTGTATCACTGTCTTCTTACAGTTAACATTGTATTATATCCAGGATGTAATGAGTTTTGAAGGTGGGACTAATGAATTCATAGATTTCTTTATCTGCATGGAAAGTAAAAATCTCTTACATCTGTATTTTGGAGTGTTTTGAATGTGAATATTTAATCTCGCAGCATTCTTTTTAATTGAAGGTTGTTTTGTTTGCTTTTCGCTGGGAAAGCTTTTAGAATTTTTTCTTTTTCCCTTTTTCAGTAAACAAGTTTTTACCTGACAAAGGGAAATAGCTGGAGATGTACCTTCACAAAACCCCCAGTGATGTTCTCCTGACGTGTGCTGTCCCAGTTTTATAAATTAGAAATCTGGTCATCTCAGTTTACTCTTTAAGCAGTGCCAGCTGTCTTCTCTTTCCAACACTGCAAAGATGCTTTGAAGCTGTGTCTGTATGGTTGGCAGCCTTAGCACAGAAAAATATGAAGACTATAATAGTTGGAAAAGGTTACCTAGCTTCACATAATTGACTATGGCAATATAAAATATTACCTGCTCTGTTTTGCAACAAAGTAAATATTACTTTCTTTTGCATTTGAGGGGGAACAAAGTAAAGCAGAACTGCCTTTGCTGTTAAGTTTCCAGGTTAAAAGCTGCAAATCTGTGTTGTAAAGTGTGCTTTCCTTGCCTGTGTATAGTAAATTGTCATCCTATCTTGCTATGCAGACAATATGTTTCCAGCTTAATGAATCAGGTGCTTTGTATTTTCTCCAGCTATTCGGTGTAGGGCAAATGAGCTCATAAAGAGGAGAGAGAGTCACTGAGGGACACCAGCCACTTTAATTTACTGCCAAAAATTGTCAGTAATTATGTGGATTTTTTTAAGATCAAGAAATAAAGCCTATGATTTTTTTTTGTTATAAAGAAAAATGTAAAATGATCATAATCAGGAGTTGCTTGGCACTGTGGCAGAAATTTTTAATCACATGCTAAAACCACTCAGAAAGCTCTAGTATGAGGAAGTAAATTTTCAGTGAAAAAAAATGGTTCTTGGTTTCAGTTACTATTGCATTATTTGAAATCAAAGGGCAAGTTAGACTTAACCTAATTCTTTGTGTGTTTGCAGGTTTATTTGCTGGCTGGAGTCTGATAGGCATTTAGGAAAACATCTGTGAAAGGACCAGATTTGTTCTTTCCATATTCATTACTCTACCTTTAAAAATGAATGTGACAAGACACTCTTAAACAACAAAACCATTACGGGAGCTCCTCTGAGGACCTGTTAATAATTCAAACACCATTGAAACAATTTTTGTGAGATAAAGACACTCTGGGGCACTTTGGAATTGATATAGGGGAAAAAGAAAATTTTCCCTGTATTTACATTTTAAACCAAGAGTTACAAAATCAAAATCAAATTCATTCTAAGGTAGAAGACACACACCATACTAATGACTACTGCAGGGTTTGCAAGAGGAAAGAACAATAAAAACACTACTTCCTGGGTATTCTGGAGGTAATAGAAATAAACCTCTAAAGAGAAGCATAAAATATTTATTAAGCAGTGCACTGTACACTTCAGAATTACACAGGGCTAGTGACAGTGATTAAACGTGCTGTGGCTACATAGAGAGATGCTGAGGTTTTAATGTACAAGATATTGATTACTTGATGAATCCCAACAGTTTGTTTCCTGCAGTTGCTTGCAACATGGGGAGAAATGAAAATAACACATAAAATTTTGTAGGCTACATTGCTTGCAAAACGGAGCAGGTGATGAGTTAGATGAGTGATGAATATTCTGCTCCCATTCATAAATGTGGGAGTTGCACAATGAATTAATCTGTTTGAAACAAGGAACCATAACTATAGCATATCATTATTAAAAGTGTCAGAGAGATATGAAGATTTTCAATTCAACTTTAAGACTGCCATCTTTACTTCATTTGCATTTGATATGACAGTGTGCAGTGGTACCCTCTAGGATTTCCCCAATGGCAGCACTGAAGCACAAAATAGGCAGAGGGGCTTAGAGAACAATATAAATAAATTAGAGAACAAAGTGAAAATAAATCATATATTTTCAAATGATGTTTAACAGTTTTTATGATTTCAAAGTTCCTATGCAATTAGCTTCCATATAGACTATATTAAATTTTAATTGCTTCCCTGATCATTTTCATCTCTTTCTATTTTCTTTATTGCTCAGTATGTTAAAGATAATTTTGAATATAGAAAAACAAATGAGTAGGAAGAAAAATTCAAATACAGGACCAACAGCATGGCTATGAGGGAAAGGCAATTAGGAGCTTAAAAATGATTGAAGCAACTTCCCTCTGTGTTTTTCCAGCCTCCTCTGTCTGACATGTGAAGTTTTCATCAGATTTCCCACTGACCAATGTCAGTACTGACCTTTTCACTTTCTCACAAAAGTAAAGGGACAGCTCCCCCAGTTGTGTTTCTGATTTTTCTTTAGTTCTTCAGAAAAAAAAAATGGAGTCAAGAGCTATAAGAGCATTAAAGTTGAATCACAAAGTGAAATAAGACCTTAGCAGAACGTTCTTGGTACTACTTTTGTCTGTTTCAAAAGCTACTCCCCCATGCATGATGAAATGAAGAGGTGAGGTTCAGGAGTGAGAATGTATGGTTAGTGGGCATCGGAGGTAACTGCATTCTAGGACACCTCTCTCTTTGCATTTCCTTATACAAGAATTTGATCATGTATTTTAAGAGATCATAGACTATAGGTATCTTGATATACAAATACATTTTGTTCAAACTATGATTGCTAGTAACAAATTATATTGTAGTATATGTAGTATGCAATACTACAGTATACAGTTTATACTTGCTGTTATGGTTTGCATCTAGGTGTTTATCCAAAGCCTTATGTGATCAAGGGACCCACCCTTTCCAAGTGGCTGAGTCTAGGGTTTGTGATTAGTTCATTGTCTAGTGCTGCATTTGGTGGTGTGAGTGCTGCACCCACCCAGGGGTGGAGCCACCATACAATATAAGGGAGGGAAGGAGGTGTGCTCTCCCGCTTTGCCCCTTTGCTCTGATCGCGTCTGATATCTGCTTCAGCAGCCATGCACAGTTGCCCCTCAGTCACTCCACCCTGCCTTAGAGCCAGCTGAGTATGGACTGAAGCCTCCACAAACTGTGAGCTAAATAAACCTTTCCTTCCTTTATTTTTGGGTGTCAGGTATTTTGTGCCAGCAACAAGAGAAAAGTAACTAAGACATTTGCAGATATAGCACCATGTAGTACATAACAAAACATTATTGGACTGCTTTCTGAAGGGGAAACTATGTGAATGTTTTCTTACTATGAACCTACTGGGAATGGTAAGTTGATACATGAAGGATGAAGTATCCAAGAATTATCCTGTCTATCATTTAAAGGATTGGAATCATCATATTTAAGATTTTCAAAATGAATCAGAATATTTGCCAAAGGGACAAATATTAGGGAAGGGTTATTGTTCACATAGTGGTCTCTTCTAATCCATAATGTTCCAAGACTCCTAGCGGATGTGTGAAACTTGGCATAGTAGCAAAACCTATACATACTATGGTTTTTCTCTATATTCCCTGTGGTGTGCTTACATAGGACTAGAGATAATCTGTCCTTCCACGTTTCATACCCTGGTGTCTTCTTTGGCCCACTACTATTCTTTCTTTTTCCTTCTTTCTTTCTTTCTTTTTTTAAACAAGGCCTTGCTATGAGTTCAGGTTGGTCTTGAACTCACTATGTAGCACAGGTTGACCTTGAACTCATGGTGATCCTCCTGGTTCAGCCTCCCAAATGCTGGGGTTACAGGTGTGCATCACCATGCCTGACTGACCCACTACACTTGAATTTTGGTGCCATTATTAAATAAAATAACAATTTCTTGGATATAGGCACTGTGACACTTTGACAGTCAATGTAATAACCATCTGAAAACTACAAGGTGATTAATGAGTGGATGGTGTATGTGGCGTGGATATACTAGACAAAGGGATGATTCACATCCCAGGCTGGATAGAGCGAGATGCTCTGAGGGTTCCTCATCCTCCTCAGAGTGCTACATAATTTAAACTCATGAATTATTCATTTCTAGAATTTTCCATTTTGTATTTTCAAATCATGATTGGTTTCAGGTAACTGAAACCATGGAAAGCAAAACTGCATAGAGGTTGCTGTAATATTTTTCATTAATAAAACTTCTAAGCATGTACAAAATTAGAGATCACATCATGATGAAAGTCTGTGTCTAGTCACTTTAACTTCAGTGATGATCAACATTCGACTGTGTTTTATCACCTCACTTTCCTCCTGCTTTCCCCAACCTGGGGATTATTTTATGACAAATGTTAGACAGCCTAGATTTTTTTTCATAAATGCTTTTGTATGTGTCTCTAAGGGAAGGTTCTTCTTTTAAAATGAGACTACTCTATTCTACTATCACATCTAAAAATTAGTGACAGTTCCTGAATAAACACAATGATTCCTTAATATTATCAAGAGTTAGTCAGTATTTAGTTTTCCCTAACGGATGTATGTTTATTCCTAGAGTCTATTTGTCTGAGTGAGAATCAAATAAATTCATATTATGGGGAGCCAATTTTTGTAACAATAATTCGTTAGTAAGGACTATGGTTTTTGGAGCTTAGAAATAAACTTTGACAATGATTCTGCTTTTACAGATTTGGTTATCTTTCCTGAAAATATGAACCCCCTCTTAGGCATTTTCTTCTGAAGAATTGCTCAAACCAAGGAATCTTTTGAGGTATTGGCTCTCTTTTATGAATCCTACAAAAGAATTGCACCTCTGAGTAAACGATGACCTAAGAGTCTGATGACATTTACTTTGAGCACTTAACGTTTATGTGGTGACCACAACTACCGTGAATCCAAAGTGGGTTCTTTCATCTATTTTATCTTGTCAGAAATTTCATGGCTTTGACCTTTTCTTTCCCCGCAATCTATACATATATAGTAGAATTTTAAAAAGTATTTTTGGCAATCAAGATTTTCTTCTGATCCTTGTGTGAAAAAAGAAACATTTATGATCTTGAAAAAGCATATGTTAACTTCCTTTGAATTCTTTAGATCTGCTAAAAGATAAATTTGCCATTTTAAGAATGTAGTATTGAAAAGATCTGTCTTCAAAGTGAACCCATGCAGGAATACTTTTTATCTTAGGGAATATATATATATATATATATATATATATATATATATATATAATTTTAAAGGAAACAGCAACCAAATTTGAAAAATAAGGTATACTCAATGGATCAATTTTTCAAAGAACCGTGTCTCAAAAAATAGGGCTTTTGATTTCTTAAAATGATCTCTGAAGTCCCATTTTGAAATACATAAATCAATAAATCAAATTTTAATGGAAAATCAAGAGTATGTTTTGAAAGGCTCTTGAACGAAGCTTTGAAAAACATGAAGGCAGAGAATTATCAGCTTGTTATAACAGCATTGACTTTACCCCAACAATTTCATTTTTTAAGTAAGAAAGGATGTAGCATCAAGGACAAATGAAGAAAGTAACTTGTTAAAATAACAACTGCAACATTTCTGAGCTTTCTTATCTCTGTTGAGCCACCCTGCTAATTGCCAGTCACAAAAATTTTCATCACCCATTCCTCAACCACTTCCAAATAGAGGTAGTTGTTTTTCTATAGTTGTCAACTTGTATTTATCTTTTTATTATGATTGTAAATTAGATCATGTATTCAATACATTCAATAGAATATTGATATAGATTTCCTCCCATCCCTAATATAATATCCTAAATATAAAAACACATGGGATTCTGTACATCAAATCTTTTCAGTAATGCTGTGAAGTTTACCATACTGTGATATTGTTCCCATATGCACTGGGAGGCCTGGGAATGGTGGCACTGGGTGAACAGCCAGCACTGCATGCTCACCCTCAGGGACATTCTTCAGGTTGGGTGTCAGTTACAAACTGCCTGAGAATCACACTCCCTTGTGCCGCCTCTGCTCTGAACCCATGTAAGAAAAATAACAAATGCAAAATGAAAGAAAAGCAAAATTCTGACCAAGAGGAGCTTCTCTTGGTTGGAAAAGACTGAAGAAAATAAGTCAATAAGCAGAGAAAATTGAGAGTAATTGCCTGAAGTGCCAGGCAATTAACATGGGAAATCTCTTTGAGAGTGTGAGGAGGGCTTCATACTTGTGGTTGTTTTCTGCATTTTCCCTTTCATGGGTTCTCTGAAGGGGGAAAATGGTGATCAGTGTAGCTGTTTGCTAAGTATCCTTCATAGGATATTTATAAAGACTATGTAGTCATTGATGTAAGTCATTTTTCATCTAAGGCTACACCAGTGTGCCATAGTGAGTAAAAGAGATTATTAAATCTTAGAATCAAATGCAGGGAGGTAATTGAGCAATATGTTAATATTATGTTTTGATTTTGAATATGGATGTATTTTATTCATGACTCAGTGGAAATATTTAAGTTGTGTATACAAAAAATCTAAAAAGAGAAACACTCTGTCTTATTATATGCACAATCTGCTCTCTGCTCTCTGAATGTTTGGCTTGCTTTCATTCACTTCAATCCTGACATCTTACTTTTCTGCTCACAAAATAGTTTTATATAGGAGTGGTGTGTGTGTGTATTTACATAAAGATCTGATAAGTTCTCTAAATTTAGGGTGCTAAGAAGCAAATATTTTGATTAATGCAATAGAAATTGATATCCTGTTGGTTGCTCCTGATAAATGTTATGGGAGCAAAATATTTTTTATTTTTACTTCAATAACATTTAATGCTACTTGGCACAAAGCAGAAAACTATGATTGTGTGCAACAATTATTTAGAGTTTGGATAATCACCTTGGAAGTCTCAGAGTTTCATGTGAAGATTTTATACTACATAGCAATGTTTGTTCCTATGAAAAAATCTGGAATCCTCCGTACAGGTAGGAGTGATTTGTATGTTTGTTGACAGCATGGTTTGAACATTTCCTGTGGCTTATGTTCTCTTATTCCACAGGAAAAAGTAAGACTTTGTTCTGTGCTCTGCTCCACAAGTCCTCTATGAGGGTTCCACATCAAAGTTGGCTGCTTGGACTCGGCCTTCTGTGAAAACACATTTGGCCTACCTGCTGCTCAGGTGCGCCCTTTATCTACGCTGTATCTGTAGTTGTTGGGGACCACAAATTCACAATGGTTAGTTTTACACACTTCCCGAAGGAATGAATGAAGCTTTGGGATTATGGTCTCACCCTTTTGAGACTTCCCACTAACTCTTTTGGAATGGACCACCCTCTCCCACCCACTAAGAGTAAACTAAAACCACTAAGATTAAAAAGAACACTCCAGGGCAAGGTCCTTCTTAGCATAAGATCATCTCCTCCCTCTTGAGTCATCCCAGGATTACCCGTTGCCTGCTGGACCATAAATCTCTGAATGTTCTGCCAACCTTGAATCTTCTGCTAGCGTCCTACACTGTAAATACCCAATAAATGGTGGCTGGTTTAGAGAGCCTTGGTCCCTGCCTGTCCTGAGGCATTGACCTCCCTGCCCCGCACTACTAAATTTGGTTTTTATTTATTTTTTATTTTTATTTTTTATTTTGAAGATAATAAAACCAAAAGAAATAAAACAGAATAGAGACAATCAAAACAAAACGGTGAATGTGGCACAAGGCTTCAAAACAAGATAAAAGGAAATCAGTAATGGCTGCTGCAGTGCCTCTTGTTATCTTTAAAATAACTGCCCATGCCATCAGGCATAATAAAATCAAATGAAACAGAACAGAATAAAACCAATCAAAACAGAACAATGAAAACAATACAAGACTTCGAAACAAGACAATAGGAATACAACAGTGCTACCAAAATATATCTTGTTATCTTCCAAGTATCTGCTTATACCATCAGACATAATAAAATCAAGTAAAACAAAATAGGATAAAATCAATCAAAAGAAAATAAAACAATATGGGGCTTCAAAACAAGATAATAGAAATCAATAATGGCTACTATCCTACATTTTGTTATTTTTGAAATAGCTGTCCATGCCATCAAATATGATAAAATCAAACAAAGCTAAACAGAACAATGAAAACAATACAAGTTTTCAAAACAGGATATAGATTAACAATGACCACTGCATTCCCCCTCTAGACATCTCCTCCCCTTTGACCTTCACAACATGTATTGTGCATTTTGGACCCCACTAACTCATTTAGTTTTTTAAACTAGGGAGATAACACGATGTTCACCCATGTGACTCTGAACCATTTCATCCATGAGCATGATCTCAAGTTGTATCCATTTACCTACGAGAGCCTTGAGGTTATCTTTCTTTATAGCTGAGTAGCTTTCTATTGTATAGAAATGCCATATATTTTTTATCCATTCTGCAGTTGATGGGCAAGCTACTCCTACTTTTTTTTCTGATTCCCTGCGTCATAGAACACTGTTTTCTCTCCTTTGACTTTTAGCCTGTGAATTTCCTTTTGAGCTATATGTGTTTCTTGAATAAAGCATATTGGTGGATCTTGTCTCCTGATCCACTCTGCCTGGTTTTCTTTTTATTGGTGAATTGAGGCCATCTGCATTAATGATTATGGCCAACATGCACTATCTCATCTCTGCCATGCTATTTTCCTGCTGTTGGCTGCCTACTTTTCCCCTCCACTCAATTGTCTGCCCCACTTGGTGGTCCCACTGTGCTGCTGTTCCTGTAGCTGTGGTCTTTTTTATCTCTCCTAGAATGTCCTTCAGTATTCTCTGTAGGATTGGTTTTGTGGTGAATTCCTCCAGTTGTTCTTTGTCATGGAAGTATCTTGTTTCTCCATTAATTTTGAAAGATAGCTTTGCAGGGTACATCAATCTGGGTTGGAAGTTGTTTTCTTTCAGGACTTGAAATACTTTACTCCAAGCTCTTCTTGACTTGATGTTTTGTGTTGAGAAGTCTGTCACGGTTCTGATGGGTTTTCCTTTATAGGTGATCTGTTTCTTTTCTCTAACAGCTTTTAACATTTAGTTCTTGTGCTGAATTTCTGGGATCTTGATTATTATATGTCTGGGTGTGGGTTTATTTTGGTTATGGTTAACTGGAGTTCTATATGCCTCACTTATCTGTATATCACATCCTTTCCCCATGTTTGGAAAGTTTTCTGCTATTACTTCTGTACATAGAATTTTAATGTCATTTGTGTTGACCCCTGCTTTTTCACTGGCACCTATTATTCTTAAATTATTTTGCTTTGCATTGTGTTACAGTGTTGAATTGTTATTTTCTGGTTCCTTATTATTTTTAAGAGATCTTTCCCTTCACAATTGCAAGCTATATACCTGTCTTCAAGATCTGAAAGTCTATCTTCAGTTTCTTTCAAGTGGTTTTGCCAGCTTTCAGTGGAGTTTTTAGTTTCCTGAATATCTCTTTGAATCTGTTTCATGCATTCTAAATCTCTCTTGTATTGTTCATTCATTGTTTCCCTCATTTTCCTATGCTCCTCTATTTTTTTTATCTATGCCTTCTTTAGAGATGCTTAGCAATTCTTTTATTATGTTTTTCATTTCTTCTTTTACTTGAGTTAGTATTTCTGTTCTAATTTCTTTTATGGCCTCCTGAAGTTGTTTCTTTACTTCAGAAACATTGCTTTAGAAACTTCAAGTGTGCGACTCCCAATCTCTTCCATGTTTTCATTTCCTGGACTTGCTCTGCTTGGGTTGGAGTCCAGGGACTGCCTTTTGCATCTTTGTTTTGACATTGTCTTGGGTTCTTCCAAACAAGCGGGTAGTGGGGTCCCAGGCACTTCCCACATTGGCTACAATTTCTCCAGAGAGTGACTGTTTGGTTCTACTGGGTTCTTCTGGCCAGTGCTGGCTACAGGTATCCAATGGTGGCCACTGTGTGTGCTGTTGCAAGGCCGGGTGCTGTTTATCCCAGCCTGTGCTGGCTACCTGTGGGCAGTGTTTTCTGATGGCTGCTGGAATGCACACTGGGGTGGGGCCAGCTGCTGCCTCACTCTGAGCTGGTTACCAGCAGGTGCTGACTTCTGATGGCTTGCGTTACTAAATTTGTCTCTGTTTCTTATTTCATCCTTTTGCTGTACCCCTCATACAGGCAGTTGGGGATCTTGACCAGGTACTTGATAATAGTCATTTCATTTCATATAAGAGATCACTTGTTAGTCTCATTCAATACAGCTATTTCTCTTCTGGGTATTTTCCCAGAAAAATTGAAAATGACATGCTACAGTGATATATGTGCACCCATGTTTACAGCAGCACAATGTGTAAAAGCTAATCTTGGACGCAACCCAAATGCCATCAACAGTGGAATGAATATAAAAGATGTGGTATTTTTATACAATGGACTGTTACTCAGCTATAAAGAAGGATAATATCCATTTACCTAATTTATAGGTAAATGGAGGCAAATTGAGACCATATTCATAAGTGAAATAAATCAAACTCACATTTGTAAATATCGTATTGTCTCGCTAGTGTAAAAAAAAAACCTGAAAGAATAATAAGATCCAAAAAGTACAATAGACATTGTGTTAATGAAAGGGAAAGAAAGTGCTCAAAAGGAAAGAATAATGGGATAGGGGAAAGGAGAAAAGAAAGAAGAGAAAAGTTTATATGTATAGATATACTTATATATATGTATGTATGTATATGTATACGAGAGAGATAGCTATACTACTAATCTCTGTTAGTTCATACAAAAGGACAGTTTGTGCTTTCATTGTTTGATTTGTTTATTTTTTGTGCCTAAATCTTGTAACCTGAACAACTACTTCTAAGACAACAATATACAATATATTAATTAGTGTTAATTTCCTACTATTTTTTGAAATTCTGTATCATTTCTATCTTTTTTTCTGTTTTGCTTTTTTAAAATAAAAAACTCACTTGTTAGTATTCAAGTTAAAAAGACACATTGAGATTTCTTTCACTGATTGTTCTGTAAATTCACCATTTGTTGGATATTTATTTAATTAGCTGTTAGATTCTTTCTTACTACTGCTTTTCTTTGTATGTGTTTTAATTGCTTTTTATTGTTCACTTATACCTTTTCTCCCTTTAATATTATTTATTTTCAATTTCTTCTGCAAATACGTGGTTCTGTTTTCAAGCCTGTTCTACTTCTTGTTTTAATCTTAATGTATTTTTGTTTTTATGCTCTTTTCTATACTTTTAAAAGCAATTTTTAGTATTTATTTTTTAAAGGTATTTGAATCGTCCATATTTCCTCATGAGTTTTGCTGTGTGTGTGTGTGTGTGTGTGTGTGTGTGTGTGTATACCAGAGACTGAACTCAGGGCTTTTGCATTGATTTATATTCACAGTTTTTTTATTTGTATTTTATTTTTGAGACAGGGCATTGCTAAGTCACTAAGTTGCCAAGCCTGGGCTCAATCTTGTGCAATCCTCTTGGTTCAGCCACCCACAGTGCTAGAATTGTAAGACTCTTCCACCATGCTCAGTTTATGCTTAGCCTTAAAAATTTTTCATTCATGTTTCTAATGCATTCCTAGTTTCTCATACTTTCATGTTTTAATTATTGTGTTTATTTTAGAGTTTTCTTTCTTCTTTCTTTCTCCTGTAAGTTTTCTCTCTTTTTCATATCAATGCCCTAGAACCTTTTTTGTAATGATTATATTGATTAGATGATTGTTCTCTTGTGGATGATTATAATATTCATGAACAGAAATTTTAACACAGTGCTGGTCTTTGAATTTGAACGTGATTTCATCTATGAGACAAAGTGTATTGAAAACTATGTTTTACGAGATAAAGTAATAGATTTTGAAACAAACTCTATTAGCAATATTGGGAATGGGAGAAAGTGAAAATAAGTTTGATGTAAACATGACAGTAGGATGAATCCTTCTTACAAGAATTCTGAAAAAATTTGCAAAATTATCAGGGTATGCTGAATTTTGTGATTAATATACCTGAGGCTCAACAACCCTACTCTATTTCCCCTTGAGAAATTGTTCATTGTTAGCGCAGTCGAATGTTTGAAGCACAGAACCATGAATGCTGAGCAAATTCCATTCAGAAGAGTTGTGGTGCCTGTGGGTTTGTGCAAGGTGTCTAGCAATTTCCAAGCACAGTGATCTTTGTCAGGTCATCTTGGTTAGGCCACACTATTTTGAGTCTGTTCTGAAGAATTTCATCTTGCAGTGTGGCTCCTTTTCAAATCCTGGGTTGGTATGGGGGAAAACAAAAGCCGGCTAGGACTAGAGTCAATACTGACAGGGATTTGTTTTTATGTTTCTGTTGGATGCATCTATTTTATCAAATAATCTATTACTTTTATTACTAAAACAACAATAGCACACCCCACCACACCGCCAAAACCTGGGAACAAAAGCTATCTCTTTCATTAACTGACTGCTTGCTCAGGTATTTCTGAGAAATAGAGATGTGGCAAAAAATATTTATGTTCTACTAGTCTGTCTACAATGAAAACACAAAGTCACGGTTGGCACACTTAATTGTGGTGATTCAGGTGGCAGTGAACTAAGGAGATGACTATTTAACCTCTCTCCCTCTTTTTTGACTTGAGTTTTCTTTCAAATTCTCTTCCGAAATTTCCTAGATTTAAGACTCAGTGAAAGGAAAACAAGTACCTTGATTGAGCTTCTCCAATAATTTCCATTCCCACAGCTGTCAAACAGTAATACGTTCCCTGCCTGCTTAGAACCTGTGTCTTCTGACCATTTCCTCCTTGCTCCTGACTTTGTGGTCTTCCAGGAGAATTTTTCATCTGCTTGAAGCACTACTGAGTTGTGCTCCAAAATTATATCTTGGTTCACACATGATCTAGACCGTTCTACGTCAAACTGTCCGATAATCTCATTTTACAGTGGGTGAACCTGGAGTATAAGATGTAAATTAAATGACTCAAAATGCTAATAACAAGGTCAATCATGAGGCTCTTTTACATGTGATAGATTTTCCAGTAAGTCTTTCAATGACAAAGATTCTTTCTAAATGTGTCTAGTTCCTGTGTTTAACAGAGAGGAAATTGGAGAAAACAAAGCCACAAAAATTGGTTTCACAGATTCAAGATTTTAGGCTGAGGGCCATCTCTCCTTCCCCACCTCCCATCATTAGAGAAATTAACATCAATATTTGTGATTTGCCATTGAATTCTGCCAAATACCCAGATTGTCAGTCTTTTGATAATACCGTTTCTTCTAGCCTTGGTAGGGTTCTCTGAATTCTGTTAATAGCACATTATTTCTGACTCCCTGGATAACAAGGTATATTTGGATGGTCTTTTATTCACCACTTATTTATTATAGAGGAATTTAATAGCATATCTGAGTGCTAGAATTGCAGTGATATTGAAAATGTTTTGCTTCTAGGCGGGGGCACATTATCCTCTAGGATGATTCTAGAATACACATACGTTTTGTGCATTTATATTCCTGGGGAAGGCTTCTTATTTTAGTTGTTTCTTGGCTGTCACATAGATCTAGGAAAAAGAATAATCCTTAGTTGGTCATCTGATACTTTTATTGTATTCCTATGAAACCATACAAATGAATAAGGGTCTTTCATATTTCAAAAAAGGAATTAAGATGTGTTATGTACCAACTCCACACAAGGCATGTGAATATTATGAACTGCAAACATATACTAATAAAAAAAGGCTTTAGTGGTGGTTGTATTAGAAACACTGGTTTGTTTCTGTGGTAAAATTCTATTGATAAGAAAGTTATGAAAATCTTGAAAATGATCAGTTCTGTAAGATGTCAAGTTTAGAAAATATATATCCGTACCATATGAGTACAAAGGATAATGTTAAAAAAGTCTCAACTTTTTGATAATTTTAGAGATATTTAAGAAAGTCATGAAAGAAGTCTGAAATACATCTTTGATTTAACTCCTCCTCCTCCTCCTCTTCCTTCTGCTCTTGTTAGTTTGAGACAAGGTCTTGCAAAGTTACGCATCTATCCTTGAACTGAGACTTCCTCCTCTGGCTTCCTAAGTATTTGGATTATTACAGGCATGTGCTATCACATGCTTAGTTTGTTATACTTTTAAAAAATTAGAAAATGGTATGAAAAATGATCAATTAATCAAAATAGAACTTACAAAATTGTTTTGATAAGTTTCAGAAAAGTTTCTATCTGGGATCCTATTCTCTTGATAATAACTGCTATGGAAACAGAAAATTGTTTCTTGGTTTTATAGTTTCCTTAAAAAGAGTACAATTGTATATTTTATTCTTTTGACAATTTCAAAATTACAATTGCTATAGTACAGTCCATTGTCTCCCTAATATTTTGTTTCAAAGTATGAGAAAGCAAAATGAATTAAAAGACTGTACTGTAAGATCTCAGCAGTAATACAAATTCCAAGAAGATAACTGGTTTTTCTCTAAATTTATACATACATGTGACAAGATGTACTATGCCACTGAGCTATATAATCTGTTTTAGTACTGCTTCTTACATTTTGTTTTATGCTTTCAATAAAACTAATTTTCAAGAGCAAATTACTTGCTGAGCATGGTGGCACATGCCTGTAATCCCAGCCCTCAAGAGGCTGAGGCAAGAGGATCACTGTGAGTTTGAGGCCAGCCTGGGTGACACAGTGAATTCTGGGCCAGCCTGAACTACATACTGAGACCCCTTCTCAAAAAAAAAAAAAAAAAAAAAAAAAAAAAAAAAAAAAAAAAAAAAAAAAAAAAAAAAAAAAAAAAAAAAAAAAAAAAAAAAAAAAAAAAAAAAAAAAAAAAAAAAAAAAAAAAAAAAAAAGCACATTACTAATGCATATTGATTTCTTTTGAAATGCAGTAAGAACAAAGTTTGACTATCTTGTGTATATTCATATATATATAATTTATTAACATTAGTTTTCATGAAACTTGTATGGATTTTACAGTCTTGGATGTAGCTAAAAATAAAGATAGTGCATGGCTCTTTTCAGTGACCAGTTTAGCAGTGAAGTGTAATATGAAATGAAAGGTGTACAGAGTATCTTAGTAAGCAGTAAGAAGGAATTGAGAATTTAGTAGTAATAATTTAAGTTTCTATAGTGTTCAACAATCTAGCATCATTTCATTGGCTGAAAATAATCATAGATTAAACTCAAGGAGATTAAATTTGACATTGGGCTGTTGATTCTTCTCAGTCCTATAGGCCGACACCATTTTCACAATCAGAGTGAGCATGAAAGGTCAGCCGATCTGACATCCTTTTCTATTTACACAGCATTAGTTCACTTACTGTTTTTAAAAGATTTCACAAATATTATTCATGTAGAGGAATATTAGTAATGCTCTGAATTTTGTAGCACATGAGACAGTATTAGTAATTAGTGTTTTATTTTAGAATACCCTTTAAATATTTAAATTAAAGTTCATGTTGTGGGTTTGCTCCCACCGTCATCTTTCATATATTTTACCCCTGTTAACTATTTTCTCTCATTTATTTCATAGTTCTAAAGTCTATATTAATTATGGACCTAAATATCCACATATAATACATATATATTTGCACAGTAAATATTTGCATATATTTTGGGGTGTATAGATTGCTTTATTTTTTTATTTGCCTACAAATTTGGACTATGCTATTTAGTTTGTACTATAACTTGCACTTTCACCTAAATTGTAAGCATGATTTCCATAATTTGGTGCATAGATCGATATCACACAGGCTTAAAGTTTTGAAAGTTTTCATTCTTTTACATACATGCCCTCGGTTTATTTTTTTAATTAATGATTCCCCTATTGCTAGATGCATAGATATATCTACCTATCTGTTTATATATTATTCTAAAGACATTTTGTATATTTTGTGGTTTACATATACTAGTAGTTTGTTAGGTTAGATCCTTAGAAGGTCATAAAGCTTTGCACACTCAGAGGGTGGTAACTGCTCTGAAACTATCTGCCTTAAAATAGTGTAACATTTATTTCCCAGAATGCAGTCTGCAAAGGTTTATGCTGCTCCATGCCCCAATTAGAATTCACTGTAGTCCATCTCGAAAAGTTTATTCAACCTGCATCTTGTTTTGTTCAGATTTTCTCTGATAACTAGTTTTTCGCATTTTTAGTAATCATTTGTATATTCACTGTTTTGGTTAACTTGTGACTTTTCTTAGCTTTTCATTTCATATTTTCTACTTGGCAGTTTGTTGTATTTCCTTAAATATTCTGCATATTATTTGTCTTTTATATATATTATAAATATAACCCTTTTGTGGTTTTGTTTGTTTTTGAACTTTGTTATAGTGCTTTTACTACACCAAAGTTTTTAGGTATATGCAATCAAAATAATTTTTTTCTGTGTGAAGGGCTTTATACTTTGTTAAAGTCCTTTGTAATTTGATTAAAATTATTTTTATAATATAAGATTATAAATATATTACTACATTTTCTTCTACCATTTTATAGGTTTGGTCTTCAAACTATGTGGAATTAATTTTTCGTGTTTGCCATAAGGTAGCAATATAATATTATCATTTTCCCAGTGGATATGTTCCAATATCATGCATTTATCTATTCTTAAAGCCTGATATCTTCCTAGATCTCTAGCATGTTTCATTATCTATTTGCTAAATTCTTTTCTGATTTTAGACTTACAGATTCTTATGTCTTTATGGTAAGTTTTTATAAAATAAAAATAAGCTCTTGTCTTATCTCTTCTTCAATACTCCATTGTTGGTTAGCTTGGCAAATCCTGTCTTCTCTATTTATTGTAAAACTACTTGTTAGTCATTCTAAAAAATACTGTTGAAATTTTTAGTGAGGCTCAGTTTACACTATTGTTTAAATCTGATGCTTATTATATATTTTTGTTATTTTTAATGATTCGAGCCTAACCAGAATGAGAATTAAATTGATCATTGTGTTATTTTTAACATACTTCCCATTTATTAATTTTATAGTTGTAGTTTTAAAATATTCATGATTTGCTTCTATATGGAGAGTGAAGTGTTTTCTTTAAAATGGGTCCCCAGTTGTTCCAATTACATTTATTATATAATTGATCATTTTCATACTATTTCAAATCAGCTAATTTACCATACACTAAATTGCTACTATGCTTCAACCTGTTTCTTTAGTTTCTATATTTTTTCTTCTATTTAATGTGCTTCAGAGGTACTAAGTTGTTTATGGTAAATTGATCATTTATAGTACACTTTTTAAATGCTGTTTATTACCCATCATTTTCCATTTTTCTCCCTACTTACCCAGGTGGAGACCTACTAACACCGTTATATGACCACTAAGAGACAGTGGGACTCAAAACACATTTATTTCAGCAAATATAAGGTAAATTGTCTTTTCTTTTTCTTTATTTTTTAAATTAGGGAGGATCATGGATGGTACTGCTTTTAGTTGAAATATTTCAGACCAAGTCATTACTATTTTGTGATCTATTGAAAAACTTTTTTATTTTATTTTTTTGTCTTTTTGAAACAGGGTTTCGCTATGCAGTTCAGGACGGCCTTGAGCTCATTTTGTAGCCCAGGTTGATCTTAAACTTACAATGATCCTCCTGCCTTAGCCTCCAGAGTGTTGGGATTACAGGTGTGTATCAGTTCCATGGCTTTACGTACTATTTGCATATCTCTCCTGAGTGCCTGGTTGCACATCCCACTCATTTTTTTTTTATTTTTCCACTTAGTTTGTCCATAATGAAACTATATAACTTTGTAAGTTAGTTCCTTCTTGAACCTCCCTCAGCTCAGTAAACAGCAATCCTGTCATTCCAGCTGCTTGGGACAAACCTTGGGATTGATCTTTTTTTATTTTGGGGCCTGCATGCCATCCATTAGAAATTTCATTTGGCTCCACTTTAAAATCATCTTGTGAGTATAGCTACTCACTATCCGCTCTGCTAATTCCCCTGTTCCCTACTCCATTGCTGTTGGTCTGGCTTGTTGAAGAAGCACCCTGCTTTCCTGTCGTTGGCCTTGCCTTTCTCCAGTCTGTGCTCAGCATAGCAACCAGAACGGTCCTCTGAAAAACAGCCAGTTTAGATTACTCATTTGCCCGAACCTCTTCCATATCATTTAGAATAGTAGTTCCACTCCCTGTGATGTCTCACATATCTGCCTTTCTTCTGCCTTCTGCTGTTCCCGTCTCCAGCCTTATCAGCATTACTTTTGTCCATCAGACTCTTCACCCTGATCTCAGTGTCCTCGCTTGCTTTTTTAATGTGCCCAGCACTTTCCAACATCAGGATGTTTTCCTTTGCTGTTCCTCCTCCCTGGAATGCTTCCAACCTCTACAAAGGTCTCTGAGCATGCTTGTTACTTAGAGTGAAGGGAATTCAGGTACCATAGAGGTCATTGACTTAACTGGTATTTAAATCCTCTTCTGTGATTATAACTTTATTTATAAGTGGACAAAATTCACTGCATACTATGTGGCATTATTGCATTCGCAATGGGTGCTGAATGGTTCGGTTATAAGAGGTTGAAATGGAAATATTTTACTAACTATATTTTACTAACTATTTTCAGACCATAGATGAAACCCCATTTGTAGTACACAAAGTAAATGTAATTTGGTAGATGTAGTGAAGGTAGACTGACAAACACCCATCTGTCTAAGTTATTATGCAGAGGTGGTGTCTTTTCTGACTGGGGAGTCCCTCTGGGAATGACTTGTTAATGCTTTGGCCACCATGAAATTCTCTGTGTGAAGGGAAGCAGAAAGCTTCCTGAAGTTCAGTCTCCCTAACTTCTTCCTGCCATCCCTCTTCCTCGAGGAGGTTGTTGCATCAACGGGGAAGAACCTGAGTGCTTGATGAAGCACAGTTAGACAGCTAAACATCCCAAACTGTATTTCTGGTGTTAAGGTTACTTCTAGAACATCTTAAGATATACAGATAGTTTTTTAAAATTTGGGAATGAATTTTATAAGATTCAGTTAGAAAACCTGATTGTGATAAGAATGACCATTTACTAGTGCTCTTTCATCCATTTCCTCTAACAGCTACTGCAGTAGCAATTTTTAGAGAGAATTTTCCAATATCAGTGGTGGAAAGGTAATGATCAAAATACAGTCTTGAATGTAACAGAAAGTTCACGGCCCTAAAACTTTTCTTTCGCCTCAGTCAAGCAATGGTTACCCCAGTCAATATCCAGTCCCTGTTAATTAGAAACTGTTTGTGCCTCATCTGATTTGTCACTCTGCAAAACTCCTATGGAGGGATGCAGAGCAGTCAATGCCATGCTCAGAAGAGAACAAAAGTCAGTTTTCAAAGGATCCAAAACGCACTAAGTGATGACCCAAGTCCTGCTCGCTCCATTATTGCTGTTAAGCTGGAAAGCTAATTAAAAATCTCTGCTGGCACAGATGTATGTTTGGTGTTCTAAAACATGTCATCTCTAAAAGACTGGCTGATCGAAACCACTGAAACAAGCCTTTGACTCTACTTCGCCTTTATGTGTTCATTGATTCTGACCTTAAAAATGCCAAAATTCAGTTCTGACTAGACTCAAATATTGCCTAAGAAGTTTGCTGTTAGCCTGGAAACATTTCTAATCATGTCGACAAAGTCAGGAAGGTGATTATTTCTAGTCTCATTAACAGCTAAAGAAAATTTCAAATCATCATGATGATTTATTTGGTTATCTAATTACCTAGTTTTAAATCCTGTTTTCCTAGAGCCTCAGCAGAATTCTTTTTAATCATTTTACCTTTTGAAGATAAACTTAATAATTGATAAGAGAAATGATGATAACTATATACTTTACAGTTTGATTTAAATCTTAATGATGGTGATGAAGATGAAAATGTTAATAAGACGTGAGTAAAATGTAGTTACTCTTAAAAAGTTGCATCATACTGTGATGCAAATAAACATTACGAATATGTGGGAAATGGGTTATAAATTGTAATTTTAATGAATTAATTACCATTCCCATATTTCCTCTTGCAATGGCCTGATTAAGTTTTGAAGCAAAAATTCAGGGATTATACACTGAAACCATGCATAGTTCACAAGATTAATTATAGTAGGTAATTATATCTGGAGACTCTTCGTGGTACATATGAACACTTTTGCTCTGCATTAGAGATGTTAGCAAAAAGAATGTTAGCACAGCTCCTGCAGAGTGCTGCATGAACCATATGACAATATGGGAGCTAGGGAAGTCATGTTCCAGAACATTTGGAGATGATTAGTGATTCTTAACTACAGACTGATGAGAAAATGATTCTGTAGGTTGATTTGTAGAAATACATTTAAATAATGCCTATGTATGGAGGTCTTTGAAAGAAATATGAGGCTCTTCCTTTGTATCATATTTGCACAAAATTAGGAAAATGAATGTGGGAGAAAAGAAAAGCATCCTTGTTCTACTGAAAATGCTATGAGGGATTCATGGCTTGACTGTCTTTACACCAAATGGTTTTGGAGTTGAGATGGCTGAACTGGAGTAAGAATAATGAGATCCATTAACACTGCACTGTCCAAAATGATAGTTACTGGTTACTTGTGGCTTCTGAGACTCAACATACAGCTGATCCAAAAGAAGCCTCATCATCATGTTGCCAGCAGCTGTGAATACAGCTAGTGCTGCAACCCCGTCAGGGTCCAAAGAAATGAATTTGGAGGAATCAAAGAAGATAACTAGAGAGTACTGGAGAAAGAAGGAGTTAGGAGAGCAACAAAAATTGGGTAATGCTCCTGCAGAAATTGATGAAGAAGGAAAAGTCATCAATTTTCATATTCCTCCTTAAATTTCTTCAGTACCATGGACTATTGATCAATCAAAAAGATTTACCTTAAAGTATCAAAGACTGCCATCAAAGAAACAAAAGCAATTCAACTCATCTGGAGAATGATACAAGTGTGTAAAACAGAATTTCATAGCTATTAAATACCACAAAGGAACATATGAAAATTGTGGGGCCATGACATACAAAAAGAAAGACTTCTTTGAGAGATCTAGGTGAGCTGGAGCCAAATTTTCAGGTACTAATGTAGCTCCTGATGAACATGTCCAGCCTCAGTTGATGCTTGGCTATGATGAGAAGAGAGATCAGTGGAATAGGTGTAATCCAGAAGGACACACGAAAATTGAGGAAGACTATGCCAAAGTTGATGCAGCAAAATGAACATTGAAAACCCAGAAACTCCAAGAGGAATTAGCCTTAGGACAATTAATACAGCAAACTACTTCTCCAAAACACCAGTGGGGAAAAGAGGAACCAAACTCTCAGATGGGAAAAGATCATAACAGTGAAGATGAGGATGAAGATAAATGTGCAAATAGCATTGAAGTGCCTGGACAGAATTTTGACTCCAAGAGATGAATCACCCCCAGAATCTCAGGATTTGATAAGATATTGCAAAATGTTTGAGAAATTTGGATCCAAATTCTGCCTATTACAAACCAAAAACTAGAACAGTGTGAGAGAATTCATATGGCAATGCAGGGAAGAATCTGGATGAAGTGAGATAACTTCATTAGATTCCCGGGGGATGTTGTTTCAAAGGCTCAGACACAGTGGTTTGCTTGGGAAGCCTATGACAGGATCTGAAGTATATCTGCATGTAATCCTACCAAATGAGAGCTGCTTCATAAGACCTTCTGCTCTAGTGTGTTCAGATGCCCCTGTGCCAAGTCTCATAATCATGGATGTGGCTGAGCCTGTCATTCATGATTGGTTTGTTGTCTGGTGCTGGGATTGGTGATGTGAGTGTGGCACCCCACCGGGGGTGGAACTGACACACAGTGTTAAGGACGGGAAGAAGGTGTGTCTTCTCTGTTTTGCATGGCTCATGCTTTGCTGTTTGCGGCCACCATGAATGGATGACCCACTGTGCCCCCCTGCCTTGCAGCCAGCTGAGTATGGGCTGAAACTTCCAAAAAACTGTAAGAAACAAACCTTTCCTTCACTAATTTTGGGTATCAGGTATTCTGTCTCAACAATGATAGAAAAGTAACCAAGACCGAATTTGGTACCAATGTAGTGGGGTCATTGTGATGATTATACCTGACCATGTGGTTCAAGAGCCTTTGGAAATGGCTTGTGGGAAGAGTTTGGAAAGGTTTGAAGATGTTGCATGAAAGAGTGGCACTGGAACAGCTTAAGTTGTTTTGTAGGTGAGATTCTGGTCAGAACTCAGGATACCATAAGGTTAATAGAAATCCTGCCAGTAAAGACCAGGCTTGGGAGGTTTCTGCTGGGAACAAGAACTGCATTGGACTCCATACGATGTGCATTATGGTTGGTAGAAAGTTTGTCTGCATTTTGACCTTGTCCAGAGACTTTACCTGAAACTGAGATTAAGGGCAATGAACTGAGTAATCTAGCAAAGGAAATTTCAAGGCAGTCAAATATTGAGGTGGTGCATGGCTATTGTTGGGGGCTTTCAGCCAGATTTATGTTGCAAATCAACAGCAAAGAGCCCAGCATGGTGATTTTAAACAGTATGAGACTGGCCAGAAGCTGTGGACTGTAAAGATAGAGCTGAGACTTCGATTGCTGAGAAGGAACAAAGAAATAAAAAGATGCCCTGGGGCCATCCTGGGAAACAGGTGGTCTCCACATTTTGCAGCCTCAAAACTACAAAAGTGAAAAACTTTGCTCAGAGGAGAAAGTCACAGAGTGCCACATTTCAGAGTGGTGATGGAGGCCATAGAAGGTTCCAGAATGGAGGCAGCATAGAGAATCTGTTCCTCACAATCAGGTTCAGAGAGCTCAGTGATCCAGGCACTCGACCACTACAGCCAAGAGAGAGGAAAGCCTGGCTACTGCTCCAGCTGGCAGCAGACCTGGGTGGCATCCATGTGGTGCTGCTTTTAAGTACAAGGAAAATGCACAAGTTTTGAGGTTAAGGCAGCTTCCACCCCAATTCCAGAAGGCCTGGGAGGCCAGGAAGTATGACCTTGAGAGGGAAGTATATAAAGATGTAAGGGTGAAGCCAAAGGTGCAGTGGAGATCCCAGAAGTTTGGAAAAGACAGGAACTTGGATCATCCAAGGAAAGCTGCAAAAATCAAGCAGAACGGGCTTACGAGAGAAGCTGTAGGAACTGAAACCCCTGAAAGTGCTGTGGAAGTGGAGTCACCCAAGCCTTTTTTGAGCTTGCAACCAGATTGCTTCAGATACTGAGTGTGAAACTCCAGGACTTAATGTTTGCCTTACTGGATTTTGTACTTGTTTTGGTTCCAATGCTTTGAATTCCCTGTGTGTAGCTTTTGAAATGGTAATGTTTATCTTGTACCATACTATGTTTGGAGTGTTTAACTTGTTTTCATTTGTACAGGGGGTTATAATTAAGAGTTTGCCATAGATCTTGGAGGAGACTTGGGACTTGGACTTTTCAGCAATGATGAAACTGTTAGGACTTTGGCAACTCTTGGGGATGGACTAAATATCTTTTGTATTAAGGATGTACATGAGTCTGGGGAGCCAAAAGTGGAATGTTATAGTGTGTTTGGATGGCCCCCTGAAGTCTCATGTAATCATGGATGTGGCTGAGTCTGGCATTCATGATTGGTTTGTTGTCTGATGCTGGGATTGGTGGTGTGAGTGTGGCACCTGCCCAGACATACAGTGTAAGGATGGGAAGAAGGTGTGTCTTCTCTATTTTGCACGGTTCATGCTTTGCTGCTTGCGGCTGCCATGAATGGGTGCCCTGCCACCCGCCCTGCCTTGCAGCCATCTGAGTATGTGCTGAAACCTCCAAGAACTGTAAGAAATAAACCTTCCCTTCCCTAATTTTACACATCAGGTATTCTTTCTCAACAATGAGAGAAAGGTAGCCAAGACACCTTCAGAGTCAAAAAAATAAGATTTCAAAGAAAAACAGAAAGAGAGCATCCTGGAAAAGTATGGTGGCCAAGAATACTTAGATGCACCTCCAGTTGAATTGCTCTTGGCCCAGACTGAAGACTATGTGGAGTACTCGAGACATGGCACAGTCATTAAAGGGTGGGGCTAGGCTGTTGCCTGCTCCAAGTATGAGGAAGATGTGAAGGTCAACCATCATACACATATCTGGGAATCCTAATGGAAAGATGGTGGATGGCGATACAAATGCTTTCACTCATTTTTCAAGTATTCTTGTCGTACAGGAGAAGCTTGGAAGGAGATTGCTAATTTAGAGGAATGTATTACAGATGATATAACCAGAGAATAATCTATGAAAAAAACCTCAAATCCTCATGGAAATGCACCAGGAAAAACTTAAAGAGGAGAAAGAGAAGAAGAAAAAGAAGAATAAGAAGCACTGAAAGAGTAGCTCAGAGAGTGATGATGAAGAAAAGAAGCCCGAAGAACTGAAAAGGGCATTGAATTCGAGGAAGCCCACCTTCTTCAAGTCAAGGAGACCATGTAGTTCAATGACAAGATGTGATCTTATAATAGCATATCTGAAATTTGGGGGCCCACTGAAAGGAAATAGAGGCCTATAGAATTAAACCCCCATAGACCCCATGGCCTCTTTCCTTGGACAGTCATGACGAGTCATAAATGGCAATCCAGGACAGACACAATTGGCATATTGTCTTCTATTCTGCTTACTGCTTAACTTTAATAAAACTTCAGAAGTCTCAGTGTAAATTTATTCCTTTGTACACTGAAGAAACAAAACAGAAGAAAACCAGAGAGGAAGAACATTAAATATGGATTAAGATGAGAAATAATCTGATTTTACATTAGTGATGTGGAAAGGTCTTGGTTGTCTACCTATCAAAAATGTCTTCTACTCCACAGTTAAGTTTCTATTTCCTCAGTTTTTCTAGCCCTTTATCTAATAGTATTCCTCACTTTAGAAGTAGATTTGTTACTTTCTCAAAACCAGAACTTCTTTTTTAAACTGCTAGAAATTATAGTAGTAATTTAACTGTGTAATTGTAGTTGTTTTGTAATCATGTTTTTACATGGTTTGAAACAAAAAGCAAACTCTTTCTAACCTGGAAAAGAAAGAAAAAGAAAATGCTGTGAGTATTGGAAACACCTCTGCATAAAATTGAGCCCAAGGAAGTGCAATGTAGCAAAAGGTAACACTGAGTTAACTTACATGAGTGTGGAAATCTCTAATCATACATCTGATCACTATCCTTGAGGGTATGTATACGAATAGTTTTGCACAGGGGTAGAGAGTAGGATAGACCGTGGTGGACTTCCCATGTTTTGATAATTATTATACTATTTCTTCTAAGATTGTACTACATTTAGAGGAGTAGGTCGTTATGTAGCTTTTAATTATTTTTGCTTGGTAAATATTACTCAGTATAGACTCCACTATTTTATATCTTGTATTGCTAAGGGCAACATCCTGGGTTTGGATCCATAACCAGAGAACCCAGGAATAGTAATGAGACAGCAGAACCTATTTGTATCAGCTTTGTATTAGAGGAGGTCTCAGTGTGTGCCACTCTTGTGACATGTGCTTGTCACTGTGCAAATTTGCTAGAACATCTATGCATTTTTCTTTTCTTTTTCTTGGGGTTTTTTACTATTAGCTCTTACAGGGTTCACTGAATGGGTTATTGGACAGGATAGCTTTATTAGATTGTATTTTGGATGTTGAACTTTAACTTTCATGTTCTCTCCAACATATATTTTGAGCGTGTCTCACTGAACATTTTATGCAGAAATAATGATTTTTTATTGGTAAACATCCTGACTATTTTACTGAGAAAATAAAAACAATCACAAGAGAATTCTGTAGCTTGTCACATCACATCTGTTCAGTCACCATTAGTGGTACCTGTTGTCTGCCTCTCGTTCTTTAACTGTAGCTAAACTTACTTTGCTTTTTGTCTAGCATTGCACACTTGATCCCATTTTTTGCATGCACAGGTCATTCCAACAATTTGTGTTTTCTTTTGCATCTCTTTATTGACTTCAGAGAATGGCAATGTCTTTAGAGTGGCATTTTAGGCTGTACATCAGACATTTACCTGAATATTCTGTGACTTTATTTCCTAATACTCAGACCTTTCTTTACCTCTTTCCCAACTTCATCCAGTTTCAGATTTTGTGCATTCTCAGTGTCCTCTGGCTTGTGTGATCATTACCCAGACACCTGCTGGCTTTCTCTCATCCTTTCTAGCTTTTGCTCAGATGCCACTTGCCTTAGCTACTTTCATCATTGCTGGGACAAAATGCCTGACAATCAAAATTAAAGGGGGAAAAATTTGTTTAGTCCACAATTTGCAATGGTTTCAGTCCATAATTGACTGGCTCCAAGGCAGGATGGCATCGCAGAGAACCACTTCATGGCAAACAGAAGACAGCAAAAGCAAGCAAGCAAACAAGTAAACAAGGGACCTAACAAGCCTTTTTCTGTCCCTTATAGTACACACAGGCTATTGGGATTGGAGCAGTGCCAAACCAATCAGTGGACTGATTCAGTAATCACCCAGCCTTAATCCTATCCCTCTTAATACTAGCATCGCACCATGAACCACTCATATACTCTAGATTTATCATCCCTGAAAATGCACTACCTTATGACAGCATAAGTCTTTGGGGGGGGGACACATAGACACAAGTCGTAATAGCTCTTTACCACTAAGATGCATTTTATTTGCCTCTATTGAAAAATGTAACCTGTTTGTACTTCATAAATGTCTTTATTCTCACTTTTCTCATTGACTGGTTAATTTTATTCCACAACTGTTTATCTTGTTAAGTATTTTATGTATTTTTTGTTGTTGTTATTGTAGTTGTTGTATTCTAACTCCATCATTCCACCGCTAACAGCCATGCAGACACACACTCTAGGGTTCTGTTTGTTCCATTTATGGCTTCTCACCACACTTACAAGAGTATTTGGCACATGAAAGACACACAATTGATGTTGAGTAAATATACATAAACGTGATTCAGTCAATCACACAGTTATAAAAATCTTATATTTTTATGGTGATTGTTTTTTGTTTGTGTTTCATAGCTATGAATATGTCATTCCTCTTCTTTGTTCTTAAAAATGATAATTGGCTCTTAAAGGAAAAGAGCTTCATATTTATTACATGCAACTTGTTTTATATATTTCTTTTAGTGTGTATTTGCATTTCCTTTATGTATGCTTTTAATTTTTCACACTTTTATCATTGTAAGAGTACTTAACCATGAGATCTATTTTCTTAACAGATTTTTACATGAAGGATATGGTATTGTTAACAGAGGGACAAAGTTGTAGTTGATATCTAGAATTTATTGAAATATTTTTTAAGCAACTCAGATATCTTTTTCTGCAAAATGCGAATTACCAAAAATGTAAAACAATAAAACCCAACACACTGATAAAGGAGACAAGCCAGAGATTAAAAAAAAGAGCTTAGTTAGTAATTCTGAGCAATTGATGAGCTTGATATTTCTTATTCCCAAATTACTCCCTGCTTGCAGTTTGGTGCTGAGGGAGGCACATCAACCCCTTCAAGCCACCTTGGCTTCTTTTTAATACGAGATAGCAGATAATAACTTCTAGGGAAAAGTGGAGTACAAGATTTTATCTAGAATATTCAGGTAAACCAACAAACTACCTTTTCCAGCTGGCTTGTTGTTTTCTCCAAAACAATATCCATGTGCTGGGGGGAATTAACCAAGAAGGTGCTACATAAACAAACCAAAAATGGTGGGAGCATAGACATGAAACAGAGCAATGTGTTCATTTTTTTCTCTTCTGTACACTAGACTTAGAAAATGTCTTTAATTTTAACACAGGGACAACTTTAGGTGGTAGTAATGATAACAAGAACAAACATTTTTGGTTGTTTCTACGTTAGGTATTGACCTAAGGCTTTACACGTTCGATTCTCACTACGACTCAGGGTATATTTGCGGAGAGCTGTTAAAGAGGAAGCAGGCAGACTTGAAGTGGGTAAGAGATCTGGTCTCTTTCCTGCATCTTCTAAAAGGCAGAGGTGGGATTTGAACTGTGGCCCTCTGGCCATGGTCTCCAGCCTCCATTCTTCACAGCACGTTGCCTTTACAGGAAATTATCTCCCTTTCTCTCCTGCAGCAGTGCCCTTTGCCTTTGTGCTATTCACACTTGGTGAAACATCTCTGAGTTTATCCTGCTGAAATTGGGCCGAACAGTATTGATCATTTCTTTTCTTCTCCCCATGTCTTCATTTTTTTTACATTATCTTTTTTTTTAATGGATCTGGTTCTAAGACGTTACAAAAGGAAAACTCCAGCTAACATTTTGGAAGAATATACCTTACTCTTTTTCCTTCAGGGAAAAAATTGTTTTAGCAAGGGCTTTTCCAGAGGATTCCTTATACCAGGAAGGAACTCTGATGATTAAAAATTAAGGCTGAGAGTCAGACAGTTGTGTATATGTAATTTTTCTGATCTAGAATTATCTTGGCTTAAATATCAAGGGTCAGCTTGCACAGTCCAATTAATTTCCTTAATCATATATAATTCATTGTCTTATGTTTTCTTTGTTGTGGGGTCCCAAAGAATTGTGGTGAGGTGTCTCATGTTTAGGTTAATAAACGATGTGAAGGTTCCTGTGATTGTTAATTTTACAGTACTAGAGAAAACTTGTAATGTTACTCTTCCATGGTAATGAGTAATAAATAATAAGATACTGTTTGCAAAGGTGTTTGCTCCTTCTTTTTTATTATATTAAGAGAATTCCCTTTTGTTTGGGAATTTGAAATACACCGTATGGATTAAAAGAAAAACAGTGAGTGATTTCTCCAGACTTAATACGTTAGGGTAGATAAAATAAACTGCAGAACTTTCTGGGCAGAGTCTCTTGTGGTGCTGCAATAAATAGAACTAGGGGCAAGAGCATGCTGCTAAATTCTCAAATTTGGAAAAATACAAAACTCTTGCCACTCGGCTGTAGGCAGGTACTCAGTTACTTGCTGCCATCTCTTTGTGTTGTTTCTTCTTTACCTTGACAGTCTCCCAAAGTGTTTGGAAATTGATACAGAAAATTCAAAAAGGAGGCACATATCTCATAGTACATACGTGAATTTTGTCAGGTGTTAGATAAAATTGTTCTCCATTTTAAAATACTTTCTAAAGAGAATGTCAAAATAAATTAAAATTCTGATCTTATCAAGCATGTTCTAATCAGTTCCTCACCTGCTTGCGACAATAAGGTAACATTTGCCTACTGGAAATTTCTCTTTATTGTTCTGCCTGACCTTTTGAAGGCTCTGTTATAATAATATGCTAAGTTACAGAAACCACGATCCTAAGCAAAAATTATGGATTTCTGTATGGACTCATCTGAACTATAATTGATTGTCTAGCATAGAAACCGTGTTATGTAAGTTATTTTGCACAGTGCTAATATTGGCTAATTTAGAATGTAATTATAGTCAGCACGGATCCTTTCAACTGCACTTACGAACTTAACTGCAGTGGGAAAGCACGTAGGTATCCCCGCTGAGCAGGAATCACTTGGTTTCTTAGAAGATATATACTCCAAGTTTTTAATTATATTTCCTGGAGTTCTTCTTAATTTTATCTTACTAAAAAAGAATGGATTTTAATATGACAAAGGTGATGCTTATGTTATGAAAGAAGCACATTAAATAGAGTTTATAATACTTCCCACAGAGATGGGTTTTAACATTTAAAATGAGAAAAAGACCATTCTTTATGCTCAAAATGTGATCAATCCATATGATAACCAGAGTAAAAATTAAATGCCATCTTGATAGGCTAAGTTTATCATATTTCAGCTGTGTATGTGACTCATCTATTTATACAGACTTTGTTGTCTTCTGAAGAATTTGTTTCCTGAAGTTCTAGGAAAACAGCAGTCAAACTTCTGCCCCAAGTCAGGGAAGAACAGATTCATTTGTTTCTTACATCTTCCCCAAAGACTCACTGTCTCAAGGTGTGCACAGTAATGTCAGGAAAAAAAGAATGGACTTACAGTGATATTTTATATTTAGACAGTTCTAGCATTGTAATGCAGAAACATGTATCCATTTTATGTTCCTGTTGCATTAAGTATATTAAAAACAGTAATTGACTACCATATTTTAAAAAATAAATCTTTTTGAAACAATAAGTCATTTAAAATAACTCTTTGCTCAGGTATCACTAGGTTTTCATGAAAGTGGAAATTGGTTTTTAATATAGAACCAGTGTTCCTAAGCATGAATATGGTTACCGCAAAGAGCATAAAGTGGGAAGGATATTGTTTATTTAGTTTATTATTTCCTCTGAAGGCTGTCAGAGGGGAAGTGTATTGGTGCCAACAAATACTTACATGAGGGTTGGGTTGCTGCTCATACTAAACCCATGAGTTTGGGGGAGTGGTTGCTTGAAAATCATAGGGTGTGGGATTAGCTTTAGAAGCTTCATGTACAGCTACTTCCTTCAGAACAGTGAATTTCAAACTTTACTATGCATCAGAATATCTGGAGGGCTCATTAATGGACACTTACTGGGCTCCATATTCAAAACTTCAGATTCAGTTAGTCTGTGTTAGAGTCCAGAAAATTGATTTTCTGAAAGGCTGACATGGATGCTCTTGGGGCCCAACTTTGGGAATAACATTTTTTAGAGCCACGAGATAGGCCACATGGCTGAAACATTCAGTATGCTGCCCAGATCAGGAGGAGACAAGGATGTCCTGAGACATTTATTTTTAGTATTTGTGATCTCCTGATTGGGAATCATGGCACTGAACAAACCAACAAACAATTGGGTAACCATTTTCCTTATTTATGCTTTATGGGTGTTGCCGCTTCTGTACTTAGCATTGTATACCCCAGGAATGTTGTAGCATTTACCTAAAGCTATTCAAGCCTATATAATGTTTTAGATGACTCAGGGAATTTTCATTACTATTACTTTATTCTTTCCTGCATTGTCACTTCCTTTCTACACAAACATTCTCATTAACATTCAGATATGCCCATTTTCCCTTAAGAAAAATGGGAGTGGTGACAGGAATGTGGCCTCAAAGGAGCTTTCTACCATCATATCTGTGCAGAAACATTAACTTTGACAACTACACATGCATGTGAAAACATCTGTGGGAGTCATGGAGATCAGTGAAGAAATTCTAGATATGATTAGAGCAAAAATGTAGAAAGAATAGTTCACACTACTGACATGGCCTGTCTGCCAATAGTAGCCCAAAGCTAACAGAGACCCATGATTTCTCCTATGGAAGAAACTGTGACCATAAGGAATGAGGACCTGGCTGCTCCATCTTTGTGGAATACTTCCTATGAGGACTTCTTTGTCACCTCATCCTGATTAGTGGAGTGGTGACACAACATAGTAGCTGAGAGACCACTAGAACAGAAAAAACAAGCCAGACACCCTCCTAACTAAATCTGGGACTCTATCATGAATTTGGCTTATGAGCTGGTTGGCAAAACATGCGTGAAGAACATGTGTATCTGGTCCACAACCAAGCGAAATATTCTGTGTACTTCAGTGTCCCTCTCCTTGGCTGGCTTCTTGAATATTTTCTTTCAAATTGAAAATGGAATTTTTGCAAGAATAGCCACCCCTAGTCTGTAGAACTTGGAGAAGGCACACACTTTTGAACATTGTAGGATACCACCCAAGGATAATAAACAAACAGGAGTGTTGCCTGGCGTTGTGAGGTTGAGAGAAGACACATAATTGTAAAATTACCACCAAGAGAGAACAAAAGTTGTGGAGTGTGTTCATCCATAGAAGAGTTCTGACCCAGTCAAAGAATCTCTAGCTGGGCTTATAGGTAAAAACATTTCTCTCCAAAAACCAATCAAAAAACATGACAGAGGTGACTACTTCTTTAAACAAAAAGACAGCAATGCAAGGCTTAAAGGAACATGAAAAGTCAAGGAACTGTGGCAACACAAAAAGAATACATGGTATTCCACCAAAAATTCCAAGAAATTAAAGATCTAGGAAATTTCCTAAAAAGAATAAAAATAATTGTTTCAAGGAATCTCTCTTACTTACAGACAAAGCAATGAACTTGGAAAAAGAGAATACATAAAAATATTAGATGCTCCATAAATGAAAACCATAAAAATAAACAGGATTTCTAGAACTAAAGAATATAAAGAATAAAATGAAAAGTGCAATACAGTGCATCAATAGCAAACTTCAGCAAGCAAAATACTTTTATTTTATTATTTTATTTTATTATTTTATTTTATTTTATTCACAGTACTGGGGATCAAACTCATAACCTCAGACCTGCCAGGAAGGTGCTTAGGCTACTGAGCCAAACTCCTGGGCCTAATTTTTTGAGGCAGGGTCTTAGGGTCTCACTGTGTAGCTCAGGCCAGCCTTGCTCATGTTGTAGCCCAAGCTGGCCTCGAACTCACAAAGCTCCACCTACCTCAGCCCCTGGAGTGCTGGGATTAAAGGCATGTGCCACCACACCCGACTAATACTTTGAATTTAAAAGATAGGTAATTTGAAATTATCTAGTCAGAGAAAAAGAAAAAGAATGAGAAGAAATGAAGAAAATCTACCAAATTCACTCTTCTCTGTCAAAAGAACTAACAATTATATTATGACTGCAACAGAGCAGAAGAAAGAGAGAAAGAGAAGAGTAAAAAGCATATTTAAAGAAATAAATGACAGACAACTTTGCCAAATCTGAAAATATACAGGTACATCCTTGCACATGAAGGTCAAAAGTCACTAAACAATTTAAACCCAAAGAAGACATCTTTATCCTTTATGTAAAATTTTGAAAAATCAAAAACAATGGCAATTTTGAAAGGCACAAATGAGATAATACTTATCATATACATTTTAACCTTCCTAAGGCTATGGTGGATTTTTAAGAATGAACTTCTCAGGCTAAGAGAACATATGGTGATGTATTCAAAGTACTGAAATTAGGAAACTTGATGATCGAGAATATTTTAACTGGCAAAGCTGTCGTTTAGACATAAAGGTATATGAATACTACTTAGACCACCCCCATCTTCTTCCAAAGGAATAAAAAACAGGAAAGAGAAATAACAGCTGAGATAGTTTGTCAACTTTAGATGTTCTTTACAAGAAATGCTAAGGGAAGTTTTTCTAACTGAAAGGAATGGATACTAATTAATGATATGAAAGTATTAAACTCACTGGTTAAAATAAGTGTACAATCAACTTCAGAACTCTAATGCTGAAATGATAGTATGTAAGTAACTTACAATCCTAGCATAAAGGTTAAAAGAGAAAAGTCGTTAAAATGTCTGCAGTTACTACTTTGATAATGGATATGCAATATAGAATAATGCTAGTTCTGACGTTAAAAAACATACAATGGAATATATAGAGTTTTCATATGCACTTGAATTAAGTACTTATTAGTCTGAAGTGGCCTTGTAATCACTATATTTTGTATAAGCTTGTGGTAACCACAAAACAAAAATTATAGTAAATATAAAAATGATACAAATAAAATATTAAAATGTATCATAAAACAAAATCATCAGTCATGAAGGGAGATAGGAAGAAAGGAATAATAAATCTATAAAACAGGAAGGAATCAATGAACAATTAAATTTAATTCTTCAAGAAAGATACATAGAGTGACTAAATGGGTATTTTTTCAAAAGGTTCTAACTATATGCTCACTACAAGAGACTCTATTGGCTCCAAAAATACACATGACTGAAACTAAAAGAATGGAAAACCATATTCCTTGCAAATGGAAACCAGAGAGAATAAGGGATGTTGTAATGAAGTCAGGCAAAATAGACTGAATGACAAATAGTCTCTGGAGACAAAGAACATCATTAAGATAATGATAAAGGATCAATTTAAAAGATGGTATTAAAATTTTAAGTATATGCATATAAATCATTAGAATAAAACACTATTTTGTTTGTTTGTTAACCTTTCCAATGAGTTTTGCATAATCTCTTGACAGTAAAAAATGCTTTTCCAGTGATTTAAAGTTTACTATTTGTCTTTAATTTTTGCTTAATTATAATAAGTTGTGGTTTGGATAACTTTCAATTCACCCTCTTTGATGTTCTTTGGGCTTCCATAGTCAGGCTATCCACTTTCTTTTCCACGTCTGTGAAATTTTAGTAACTATCTCTTTGAAAATTCTTTTTTTTTAATTTAAATTTTTATTCTCATTCTGGAACTCCCATGTTGTGTATGCCAGTACATTTGATAGCATCCTATAATTCACTCTTTTTCTTATGCTTGCTTTTCTAACTCCATAAATGATTTATCTTCAAGTTCACTGATCTTTTCTTCTGCTCATCCTCGTCATCTGTTGATCCTATTGGGTCCAGGCTGACCTTAAACTTGCAGTGATCCACTTGCCTCAGCCTCCTGAGTGTTGAGATTGCAGGGGCATGTGCCACTTTTGTTGAAATTCTCATAAATTTATGCATTGCTTTCTTGATCCTGGTCAGCAGATTTATAACTATTATTTTTAATTATTTGTTGGGTCACTCAAGTAGCTACATTTGATTGTGGTTGGTTTGAGGGGGTTTGTCAATTAGCTCTTTCAATTAGAACATGTTTGCCTGTTAATTTATTTATTTATTTTCACTTTCTGTGTTGGTGTCTATCTTTCCTAGTCTTCACTGAGTGGCTTTGCATTGGAGGTGATTCTCAACAATCAGCTTGTCCGGAGATTCTTGGTGCCTCTCAAAAATCTGTGCTCATTCACAATGACATTTCTGTCCTTCATAGCCCTCAAAAGACTTGTCTTAAATCCCCTCATGCTTGGACAGAGGTAAAATAGAAGTAAGTCCTTAAAAAGAAAGCTGAAAAATAATTGATATTCTAGATGTGTGGACAAATTCCTTTCTTTTACAGAAATGAACTGGGAGCTGCAGTTTGTTGCCTACTCACTCTTCACTGAGCTGGTGGAATCATGTTGAGAAACACACGTATACCCATTTAGACTGTGTGCTTTCTTTCTTTCTTTTTTTACTTTTATTTTAAAAGGATAAAACAGAATAAAACTGATCAAAACAAACCAGTGTAAGAGATACAGGACTTCAAAACATTACAAAATCAATGATAGTTACTATAATGCTTTTTGATGTCTTCAAAATAGCTGCAGATAACTTCAGACATAGTAAAAATAGAACAGACAGAATAGAAACAATAAAAACAAAACAATGAATGCAATAAATGACTTCAAAACAAGCCAATAGTAAATCCAAAATGCCTGCCATAATATGTCTTGCTATCTTTCAAATATCCGCTCATGCCATCAGATTTGACATAAACAAAACAAAAAAGAATAGAACCCAACCCAGCAAAACAATGGAAACAATATAGGACTTCAAAACAAGACCATAGGGAATCAACCGTGGCTGCAACCCTCAGAAGGAGATCCCCCACAGATGTTACACTGTGTACTGCTATCCTCTGAACCTATGGTCAAGACCACTGTCCTTAGACCTGCAATGTTAGTGAAACAATAAAGCATCATAGGCATCCAATTGCATTTTACCTCGATAGCTATCATCACAGCCTGGGTTTCTCTGGATAAGCCAGTCACTTACAGCAGCCCGGGTTGGGTGGGGTGGGATATTGGGACTTCTTGTTTGTCAATCTGCATGCCGGAAAGGGCTGTGGTCTGGCTGTTCCAGTCTGGCAGTGGCCCACTCATGGTGCTGGTTCCCAGACTGGGCTTGCTTGCTGGTGTGGACTTCTCCCTACCCCGGCCCATGAATGACCTCTTTCTTTCTCTCTCTTTCTTCCTTCCTTTCTTTCTTTCTTTCTTTCTTTCTTTCTTTCTTTCTTTCTTTCTTTCTTTCTTTCTTCCTTCCTTCCTTCCTTCCTTCCTTCCTTCCTTCCTTTCTTTCTTTCTCTTTCTTTCTTTCTTTCTTTCTTTCTTTCTTTCTTTCTTTCTTTCTTTCTTTTTTTCTTTCTTTCTTTCTTTCTCTTTCTTTCTTTCTTTCTTTCTTTCTTTCTTTCTTTCTTTCCTTCTTTCTTTCTTCCTTTTTCCTTTTTTTCTTTTCTTTCAAGACAAGGTCTCACTATGTAGTTTGTACCAGCTGTGAACTCACTGTGTGGCCTAGTCTGACCTTGAATTTGTGGTGATCCTTCTGATTCAGCCTCTCAAGTGCTGGGATCACAAGCATGTACCACCATGGCTGGCTTCATGCTCTTTCAATCTGTTGATTTACTCTCTCTCATCCCTAGGGAACTTGGAAATGTTGAAATGTTTAAGCAATGGTGGGCTAGAGGCCAGTCCTTCAGGCAGTTGCAAGAAAAGTTGGAGACTAGGCGAATTGTCCTGCTCTGTCTAGGGAGCAACTGAAGGACTGGTTTTTATCACAGAAACATGTCAGAAAACAGAGTCATGGAGTTGCATACTTGCTTATTCAGTCTCTTAGGGGACTAGTGATTACGTCCCTGCTAGCTTCCTGTTTACGGGGTAGTTAGAAAGGTTGGGATATTAAATGTGTAGTGCAACCCATTTTTGATCTACCCTGGTAGCTGGGCCTCATCGTTGCTAGCTCTGCACTGAACTGGAAAAGAGTTCTAGGAAATGCTCACATGCCCATTTAAAACAATGTCTTTGTTTTTTGTGGTCTTGGGAGACTAGTGAATGTACCATCAACTTCCAGAGATTGGTGATTCTGTGGTTAATCCTTTAGGGAAAAATTATAAGTTTTGGTGCAATAGATGAATTGTTCAAAACTTTTGCTCATCCTGGAGAAAATGGAAAGTGAGAGTTCCCCTCGATTATCCCTTCCAGGGATCGGATATGGGTATGTGTCAGTTTTCCCTTACCCATTTCAAAATGTGCATTTTCTAGTCACCCAATATGCAAAAGTCTTTCAATTAGTTTCTCAGAGAAATTAATCAATGTGTGGCTTTTTATTTGGTGCAATGTGAATGAAAGAAGAGTTCGGAGCCTTCTGTTTGATCACCTGGTTGATGTCCTCCCCCTTCAGCTGTGTTTTTACTTCTATTCTTTACTCTGCATTTGTTCTATATTTCATTGTAATACAAAAGTCAGAGTGTTCTTTTAAAGTTAAAATTGAGATCACTGAAAGGGGCAGCCACACCCACACCTCTCTCCATGAGTCAGCGCCACTTGCGTACTGTGAAGCCAGAGAACCAGGCCTGACCAGGAAGTGATCCTGGCCAGGAAACCACATCATTTTCATTATTTTGTTGGGTTGGGTTTTATTCTCTTTTGTTTTGTTCGATCATGTTAAATCTGTTGGCATGAATAGCTATTTAAAAGATTGCAAGACATATTATGGTAGCCATTTGGATTTACATTTTGTTTTGAAGTCTTTATTGCATTCATTGTTTTGTTTTTATTGTTTCTATTCTATTCTGTTCTGTTTGATTTTTACTATGCCTGAAGATATCTGCAGCTACTTGAAGACAACAAAAGGAATTATGGTAACTATTGTTGATTTCATAAGGTTTTGTAGTCCTGCATCACTGATACTGGTTTATTTTTATTGGTTTTATTCTGTTTTATTTTCCTTGGTTTTATCCTCTTTAAAATAAAGATTTCTGACTCTCTGGTAACTCATCTTCTACAGTGTTGTATCTTTGTCTTTCCATGTGTTCACCAGTGGTCTTCCTCAGTTCTTTTAAGAGGTTAATCCTTTTGACAAATCAAAGATTTTTTCCTTGCCATTTAAAAAATACCATTGTAAAGCTTATTGCTTTATTTAATTCAAGCTACTACACATAGGTTTTTTTTCCCCTCAGGAATCAGGTTTCCTCTCCTGCATGTCACTGGCCATTGCCTTACTTGGATTTATATTTCTTCATAGCATTTATTGCTACATGATGTTAAATGATACATATATCATATTTATCAATCTTCTATTTTGCTATGAAGTTATAATTTATGCAGATGGGGAGTTATTATTTACTGTTTTGTATTTAATATATGGAAGATCCCAACATGTAGTAAGTGCCTGATAAATCCTTTCTGAATAAATGAATCCGCTGAATGGTATTATAGCATCATATATGTGCCAGTTAAGTTTAATTGTCAACTTGCTGCATTAAGAGACTCTTGGAGAGGTGATTGGATTCTGGGAACAATATACAGTGAATCAATCCATTGATGTTCAAGCTGAATGTGATATTAGGAGGTAAAACCCAGTTGGAGGTAATTATTGGGGTGGGTGCCTTTGGAGGGTATTGTTCCCTGACACTCCACTTTTGTGTTCTGCTTCTTGGTCACCATGAAGTAAGCAGCTTTGCTTCCCTACATCCCTTTACAATAACATTTCTGCTTTGGAGTCTGCTGAAAATGGACTGAAACCTCTGAATCCACGAAACAAATCAACCTTCATCCTTTGAGTTGTGGGTGTTAGGTCCTTTTCTCCATCAATAGAAAAGCTAATACAATGTATGTTCATATTTTTAGTTAAAAACTTAGTTTGCAATTAGTATAAAACATTGTGAATTTTGACTAGTGAATAGGGATCATTTTGAATTAACATATATGTAAGAACATTAAACCACATTTTAATATTTTGTGTATGTACACGACTACTTCATCGTTTTGAAATCAGGTATGGTAGAAACAATGAAAAATATAACCAGTGGTTTAAGCTATGTCAGTATTATTTAGTCAGTGGTGGAATTGATTACAGTAATTTTGTGTAAACATTATTAATTGGTAAGCAATATTCTCTATTCTTGAAAATAGTGATTTTTCAGTAGGCTATATATTGATATTTTAACTTCAAATATTCATTTCTTAAGTTATAAAAAATTAAAATTCAAACTCAGTGTTTGTTAAATTTGTGAGGTATCTTATGTTAGCACAATTTAAATTTTTAAATGCTTGTCTCACTTTCAGGTGAAATACAATATCAGATGTTTGTGTCACAGCAATGAGTCAGGGGCATGAATGAGAACAGAGTGGAAACAATATGAAAAATATCAAATCTTAGTGATGAAATGTTGAAATAATTGGGAGAAAAAGTGCTGAAGCTGGGTGATGAATAAAAGGAGTTCTTTTTACCATTCTTTCTGTATTTGTTCAAAATTTTATATTGTGAATTTAAAAACATAGAAAATGTTTATTCTTATTTTTGTTTACAAAACTATTTAAATTATATATATATGCATATATACATATATATACATATATGTTTATACCTAGTTTTGTTAATTTTGAAAACATTTTCAAAATAACTTTTCTTATTTTTGGAAATCTTACTTGTTAAGTAAAGATGTATTAAGGAAACAAGATGGAAATGCCTGGTGTCTACCAGGGGCCTTTAGATGGACCCTCTGTAGAACATCTCTGATTGCTGATCAACAACTATCAGCCCCTTCGGCCTGAAGAAGCCAGATCGGTCATCGCCCATTGCTTCCTCATGGCAGTTTGGGGTACTCCGGTGCGGGGGATGTTACAGGCAGCTGAGTTAATTAGAAATTGTTTTGTTTTGTTTTTTGTACTGGGGATAGGACTCACAACCTTGTGCTTGCCAGGCAGGTGCTTGAAAGGCATACTTTTATTTTCCTTTTATCTTTTTAAAAATTTTTTATCTTTATCTATATCTATTTATTTATTTTTGGTACTGGAGATCAAACTCAGGACCTCGCACTTGCCAGGCTGGGACTTGTGCTGCTGAAATTAGAAATATTATAGGCAGTCAGACAAGCCTAGGCCCTTGAAAGAGCCAGTGCAGAAGAAAGAACAGATATTCTGCAACCTTGGAGGAAAACAAACACCTCTCCTGCGGGCCAGATCTCAAGAAAAAAGGCAAAACAAAGGCAACCACATCCTAAGTATAAACATCAGGGATTGATATCCGAAATAGCTGTCCCAGTCACCTTGAGGAAGCCAAAAGAAGCCACTAATCCAGCCATTTACAGGCAAAGGCCCTATTTCTGCTTGCTACATGACTTGCTTTCCTATTAGATCCCAATTTAATCAATCTTTCTTGAGCAATTATTCTCATAATCTTTTTTTTTTTCTTTTTTCGTGTGTGTGTGTGTGTGGCACCGGGGATCGAGCTCATAACCTCGCGTCTGCCTGACAGGCGCGTAAGCCGCCGAGCCAAACTCCCGGCCCTGGATTTTTGAGGCAGGGTCGCACTGTGTAGCGCAGGCCGGCCTTGCGCTCGCGTTGTAGCCCAAGCCGGCCTCGAACTCACAACGCTCCGCCTACCTCAGCCTCCCGAATGCTGGGATTAAAGGCGTGCGCCACCACGCCCGGCTGGTTATTCTCATAATCTTATCGCTTGACCACAGTTTTGTCCAACCTTATGCCTACCTGTCTTGTGAGTTCCCATGTTTTTCCCATCTTGGACCCATCTCACCTCATGGTTTGCTCTGTAAACTGTCCCTAGAAAAGACAGTCTTTGGCAACCCACTCAGTACCCCTTCTGTTTCTCTCTCTCAGACAAAAGTTTCCTTTCTCTTAATAAATGTATTCTGCTCTAAAAAAAAAAGAAAACATATTTTAAAGGTCAATTAAAGGACCAATTTCAGAAATACTGTTATTCATGTCAACCATAAGCTTATTCCTATAAATTATTTCTATTTATTAAAATACATTCATAAATGTAAATTTTATGCAATTATAGATTTTGTATTTGTGTCTAATTATCCTTTTATATATGCTTCAGCAATATATACTCTAAATTCATCCAGTTTTGTAGTAAGCTTATCTATCAATTGTGAATATTGATGTTACTGAAAATACGCTTTTCAAGGATCATTATTTTAATATTATATGTATCTATATGCATATTATTAGGTAGTACAACTCATTTTGTAGATTTAAGAAAATTAGATCATTGGGCTTAACTGGCATATTAAGACTAATGCTAATTTACCTGAGTGTTGCTTAGTGCTTTCTTCTTCTTAAACAGTCTACCTCAGGTCTGTCAAATGGACGTGATGTTTGCATTTACTAAGAAGTTTTTTGGTAATTAGATACCAGTAGATTTTCAAAAAGGCCACTATGGAACATTAGTTAGGTATTTTAAGAAAAATAGCCCAACTGCCATGTAATTATTTCTAAGTTATAGAGGGCATAAATATAAATTATTATGTCCCTAGGGCTCAAGTGAGAGATTTTTGAATATAAATGCCTTGAGACTTTTAAAAGATACCGTGCATATATGATCATAACAACTTCTGAATATTGAATGTTGAAGTTTCACTGAGAATGGGAATAAATGGCATAGAATGTCGTTGTACAATTTTGTGTTAATATATTGGTGCAGTTGAATAGCACAGATGCAAACTCTACCCAATCGCAAGACAAGCAGTTTGTCCCAGCTCTGACATTCACCAGCTGGAGAATGTTACTTTTTTTTTTTTTTTTGGAGCTATTTCTGTCTCACAGATGGGTGATTATTGAATCTGAAAACACATTAATATTTCTTTATCAATAAAATTATTGCTATGTTTGATATTATTGAAACATTAATCAGAAGAATATCAAGGCATGGTAACAAATATGACTATTTTGTTTTGAAAGTAGACATTCTGTGAGTTAAGAGGTACGTAATAAAACTTGTATTTTTAATATTTTCTGCTGCTTCTTTAATTTGAAGGAACTCCCAGAAGATCAAGTTAATTGTTTCACTAAAAGTAATAGTCAAATAATTTACTACGGGTTGGCTAAGTTAGAAAGTAATTCTTAAGGACTGCAAGCTGTGTGTCCAGGGACATGAAACAGGCACTGCAGAGCGTTTATTAATGGGAAGCTTAAAGATGGGGACCAATCCTTGGATGAAGACCCCGTGTCCCCTTCCTCTCACAAGGTGAGATATAAAAAATTGAACATGTGAGGTTAGGCCAATAACTTACAGACATAATTTGTTATATAGCAGTAGGCAAGATAGGTTTCCTAAAAATCACTTAATATGAAGAAACAGAAATCATAAAGCAGAGGATGATATTAAAACTTACCTTGAAGGATAATTTACTTTATTTAGGAAATCATTCTACTTAACATAGCTGAAACTGAGCAATAGGTCAAAGATTTAATATTTGAAAGTAGAGAATATTTACTCATTTTCTCCTCAGGCACACATTTTCCTGTAATGCCAAACCTTTTGCCCCTTGCCAAAATAACTATAAATTTTGATGAATATTGGTTAAAAATTACTGTTCCCGTTTATTCTATAGTGGTTTACAATGCATTAGCAGGTTCAAATCTACAGTAGATGATTCTGGTATTGAAGCAAAGAGGAAGCTATAGATCAATGGGTACGCATTAAATTCATTTATAAGTAAAATGCAGTATTTGCAAGCAAAAGAACGTGTAATTGACCAGCATTCAGCATTAATAAATTTTTAAACTTTTGAAATGAGCAAAGAATTGAAGTTCAGAGCCATATTTTCTAGTCTTTTCTCAAGGCTCACATTCCAGCACTGTTTGACAGCACACTAATGGCATCCTTGTCGTCTCATGGGGCTTTTGAAGTGAAAGGAGATCGTGGTCTTCAGAGATGCTAGTTAGAGCCTTTGTGAGAGATGTTCTTCAACTTTCAGGAAAGGAATAGTGTGCAGAA
>RJWM01015582.1:32373-47571 GCA_004363535.1 Dasyprocta punctata | reverse complement strand
TTCCACTTTGTCATTTGAGCACACTGTCTTCTATTCCTTCTATTCCATAAAATGTTACATTTCTGTGAATCTGCTTACTAACCCTATGGCGGTGGAATGAAGCTACTCCAATCAGTTCTCTGGTACAAAGTTTGATGTAAAAGATTTTTGCAAAAGTTAGCCAGTGCCTGTTGTGGGGATTATCCAAATTCCAGTAGTAATTTATTTGATTCCTTTTAGTAAAGGTTGTGTTTATTTATTTATTTATTTTAAGTATTGTTAAAAACTGGGGCGAAAGACAGCGATCAGGAGCAGAGACAGCTGAGTTTCTCGAGGGTACTCTCACGGTAGCAGCAGGTGTATAGAGCAAGTTGTTCTGTCAACACGTAAAATTTCTAGGGTTTCGGCAGGAACAGGGCTGTTCTAGGATTTCTTCATATATGGCCTTTATTTCTGAAATAATTCATCAGTGTGTAAGTGCTTAGAAAAATTACAGGGCAAATGCACAAGTCCAACTTCTGCTTTCAAAAACCAGTCAATCGAGATATTTCATGTGATTTTTTTTTCAGATCCATTTTATTTCAAGGAAAAAAAACCAAAATTTGAAAACACGTCAATCAGGGTTTCATGTGATTTTTAAAAGTTCGTAATGTAGCACCGAAGAACATTCTTGCAATATGAGTGAAAATACTTCCTTATTGCCCTGCAGAATCTAGAGGGTCTTTTTTTTTTTTTGGTACCGGGGTTCAAACTCATGACCTCCTGCTTGCCAGGCAGGCGCTTGTGCTGCAGAGCTAAATCCCTGGTCCTTGTTTTTGTCTTTTTGAGGCAGGGTCTTGCAGTACTGTTTAGGCTGGCCTTGAGCTCATTTTGTAGCCTAGGCTGGTTCGAGCTCTAAACAATCCTCCTGCCTCAGCCTCCTGAGTGCTGGGATTACAGGTGTGTACCGCCACACCCAGTTTAGAATCTACAGTTTTGCCTTCTGTCAAACACTTGGGTATCAGAACTTTTATTCTTCTGACAGTTTGCTTTAAAAAATGGAGACAAATCAGTCTTCTTGTTATTTTGAAATCAGGGTGTTCAGTCTGAGCTACATGCCCAGTCTTTTTTTATTTTTCATTTTGAGACAGGGTCTTACCAAGCCAGTAAATTGTCCAGGCTGAACTCAAACTTGTGATCCTCCTGCCTCAGCCTCCCAGAGTGCTGGGATTATGGCTGTTGTCACCATTGCCTGACTGAGATTTATTTTAATTACTGGGACAGTATTGAGGTCCAGCTCGAGACCTAATGAATGTTACGTGACTCACATCTGCCTCTTCAGCATCCAGTTTTGGTGCGTGAATGCATGTGCCAAGAGTGTGTAATAATATAATAGCTTTGAAAAACTATTAAAATAATATTCTTTTTATTTTAAAAATTGAGGCTGTACTTGGATTTTGCTTTGCTTCTTTGTTATTGTTGTTGTTTGTTTTTGTCTTTGAGACAGGGTCTTGCTGTATAGTTCAGACTGGCCTTGAACTCACTGTGTAGCCTGGGCTGGTCTGGAACTGGCAACAGTCCTTCTGCCTCAGCCTTCCAAGTGCTGGAATTACAGGCGGGTGCTACCACGCCCAGTCCTGTATTCAGCTTTTCTTAAATTAACTTTTACATTGGCGCTCAGAAGCTTTGGTTTTAATGACAGTGCCAAAGAATAAAATGTGAACAAACAAAAGAGATAGACTAAACTTTTTAGGGTTTGTGACATGTGTAAAGTCTTGTAAGATGTAACGTCTTTACAGCCAGCGTGCTTAAGTACACTATGAAAGAATACTTGCAATGTGCCTTTTTGTGTAGCTAATCTCAGTTTCTAGTCTCCTTTTATATCTCATATTGTGTCCTGTACCTTTTTAAATTGACTTTAAAAATTACAAATAGAAACCCAGGCAACATAGCACACGCCTATAATTCCTGCTCTCAGAAGACTGACTGAGGCAGGAGAATGGGCACATTTACATACAAACTCAGAAATGAATGTTTAAGGAAAGAAAATTAATTTTATGTTTATAATTTAGTTTGTATATATGTACATAATCTTTATACATTTATTGTAATTTATCCTCAGTGAATATTATTGTCCCTTTCTCTCTTTATTTTTTAATTGCTTAGTATTCTAAAAATTATGCCTAAGAAAATTATACCTAGTTACAAGTTAATCAGTTCATCTTTTATATACTTCTTTAAAATTTGAAAAAACAGAAATTCTTCCTTTTGTTTTGTAAATGCAGAATCTTGTGCCTAAACTGAAGATTATGGAACCAGAGGTCAAATCATCAGAACTCAAAAGTTCTCAACATTCACCTTCATAGTTGTGACTTTACTTTTTGAAATAACAGATTGAGTTGTGGGTTTTTTTGTTGGTTTGTTTTTTTGTTTTGTTTTGTTTTGTTTTTTAGCAGCAGCAGGGATTGAACTCACAACCTGGCTCCTGTCATACAGGTGCTTAAGTCACTGAACCAAACTCCCGGCTCTGGTTTTTTTGAGGCAGGGTCGCACTGTGTAGCTCAGGCTGGCCTTGCGCTCCCGTTGTAGCCCAAGCCAGCCTGGAACTCACAACACTCCTCCTACCTCAGCCTCCTGAGTGCTGGGATTAAAGGCGTGTGCCACCACACCCGGCTCTTTGTTGCTTGTTCTTGAGGCAGGGTCTTGCTATATATTCCAGGCTAGCCTTGAACTTACTGTGTTCCCCATGCTGGCCTGGAACTCCCAGTGATTTTTCTGCCTCAACCTCTGGAGTTCTGGAATTACAGGTGTGCACCACTGTGTCTAGCTGAGTTGTGACTTTTTTTTTTTTTTTTGCGGCACCGGGGATTGAACTCACAACCTCGCGCCTGCCAGGGCAGGCGCTTAAGGCAATGAGCCAAACTCCCAGCCCTGGTTTTTTTGAGGCAGGGTCGCACTATGTAGCTCAGGCCAGTCTTACACTCGAGTTGTAGCCCAAGCCGGCCTCGAACTCACAACGCTCCGCCTACCTCAGCCTCCCGAATGCTGGGATTAAAGGCGTGCGCCACCACGCCCGGCTTGAGTTGTGATTTTTTAAAAGAGATGTCATGTTGGTGTGTTAAGTACAGATCAGTGCCGTCGTTTACAGTATTATGATAGATCGATCTGTTAGCTTTCAACTCTTTGTTAACAAAGAAAAGACATTTGATGACCCATTGGATACAGTTTTGTCAAATAGTAGTCTTGCCTTTCTTTTGACCGCCCTTCTATTGATAATGATTGATCTCATTCTTCAGAAACAGTGTTTTTCTATTTTGTTACTTACCATTTTAGATTCATTCTAGATACTAACCCTTCCTAAATTGGTCTTCGTTATATAACAAAAGCTTTGCTGTAGTTCTGTAACCTCAACAATTAGATAAAGGATGTCACAGTAAGATAATAATAGGGGATAATAATAGTACTGGTGATTCCGCTTTGTGGAATATTTGTATGTGCTGTGCAGAGCTGGAAGGCTCACATGTATATGTTTACCAGTTTTGTGAACTGAAGCCCAGAGAATGAAGTTTTAATCCTGGATAGGTTGCTCCACAGCTCCGTGTGTGTGTGTGTGTGTGTGTGTGTGTGTGTGTATGTGATATTGTATTGGGGTTTGAACCCAGGAACTTCACACTGAACCACATCCCCACCTTCTCTTTTTATTTTGGGAGTGAGTCTGGCTAAATTGCCCAAGCTGAGCTCAAACCTACGACCCTCCAACATGTTAGTATTGCAGACGTACACCACCATAGTTGGCTGAAAGTGTTTTCTTGAATTAGGACTACTGAATTTGGTGCAAATTTAATCTGTCCTGAAGTTAACAATCTTTATCCCACTTTATGTGAAAACTGTGTTTTATTGCAAAATATTACCAATGTATTTGATTTAACACCTCTGCTCAGGAGGGGGCAATGATTACTTAAATCCTAGAATATATGCACCATCACTTTTTTGTTAAAGTCTTGAATTCTGAAACATGCAGCTGCAGGGCTTCAGATAGGGATTATGGACCAAATCAGGAAAGCATCTGAAAAGTGCTTTCATGCACAGCCTAGGAAATTGTGACAGACTCAATGCTAAGAAAGCTGGATTCCCTGTTTCCTGCATTTATGTCAGGTATATATTTTTGTTTATGTTTTTTGTGTATGGTACTAGGGATTGAACCCAGGGCCTTCGCACTGAGCTACATCCTCAGCCCTGTTTTTATTTTTTATTTTGAGATGGGATCTCACTAAGTCTGTGAATTGCTCAGACTGGCCAGAACTTGCCATCCTCTTGCCTCAGCCTCCCATCATTACAGGGATTACAGGCATTCACCACCACGCCCTGCAGAGCCCATGGTGCTCCTTCAGCAAGGCCCTAGAGAGACCACCAGTTGGGTGAACCGCAGTGAAGGAAATGCTGGATAGAAGGGGTAGCAGAGAAGTGGGGCAAAGGAAGGAACTTTGGGGGTTATACAGAATGGTCACCTGGCTATTGTTTTTGTTTGTTTCGTAGTTTGTCTGACTTTTCACAGAAACCTACCTATTAAAGAGATAGAGTTTTGTCAAGAACCTAGGAGGATATATTTTTTTAGTATAGGTTATAGGTAGTAAAAAGCCTAGAATGATGATCATGAAACTGGAGCAGAATTAACTGAGTGAAATAATACTTTTTCTTTGTTCGCTAACTTTTAAATTTCCTTAAAGATAGGCTTTAAGGATTAAAAAATAGGCTTCCCCCTCCATCATTATGTGGTAGTTAACCTGTAGCCAACATAAGTACTAAAATATTTTAATGAACTTTGTAAAGGACACACAATTGTTAGATTCCAAACCTTATTAGTATTGAAACTTCTAGCAACAGTGCCAAGTGGCTTATGTGCAATCTTTAAATTTTGTTTTGGGAAATCAGTGTGGGGGTACCTCAGTGGTAAAGCATGTGCTTAAGCATTTTTGAGGCCCTGGGTTCAATTCCCAGCAGAAAGGGAGGGAGGGAATAATAGAAAAGAAATGTTTTTAGAGTTACCAAGCAGTGGTAGTTCAGAGAGGCGATATCAGTGTGGTCGTACTGTAACTGTATTAGAATGGAGGTGGGTAGGTGGATGGTCTTCCCTGAAAACTCCCTGGGCTGCTGGCCAGGACAATATTCTCATAGCAGAGCCTGCTTTAGTACCTATCTGGAGACAGGACACTCAGCATGTGAGTTGGTGGTGCGCCCGAGCTAGGCCAGTGAAAAAGAAGGGCGTGGGCACTTGATAAAGTGTGTGCAGGACAAGTGGGACAGGGCAAGGGCGAGGTTGAGAGCAGGTAGAGAGCAGAAGTTGGCTTAGTGTGCTGCCTTTTAGAATGTCGTTCTTCTAACTTAGAAGCTGCATAGGGACTCTCCACAAGCATTGATCTGCTTCTGGTTTTTTTTTTTTTTTTTTTTTTGTACCAGGGCTTGAACTCACAACTTCGTGCCAGTCAGGCAGGCGCTTATGCCACTGAGCTAGATCCCCGGCCCTGTTTTTTGCGACAGGGTCTCACTGTGCAGTTTAGGCTGGTCTTGAACTCACAACAATCCTCCTGCCTCAGCCTCCCAAGTGCTGGAATTAAAGGCGTGCGCCACCACGCCTGGCTTCTGCTGTCTTTTTTGAATTTAGAAAATTTAGTGACCCAGTGTTAATGCTTGAAAACGTCTGCCCCATCGCTGTTCTCTCTGCAGAACTGGGGAAGCAATACATGCTTTAACTTTCCTCTGCTTCAGCCTTGTAAACATTCAGCCTCCATACATGACTCCATTTCATGTAACAACAGTTTTGTAGACCACCCCCTCAACTCTCCAAAGCAGAAGTACTTGTAATAATGATAATAGTGCTTGACATTTACTTCACACTGAGCGCCACACTTAGTATTCTACTTACCAAGTAGTTAATACTATCTCCATTTGTGATTGAAGACATGACACAGGGACAAGTAGTTTGGCAAGGTTGCTCAACTTCTCCTGGTGGGGTAAGGGTCCACTGTGGGTATTCTTCCTCTAGAGTGGGCGAGTGCCCTGCGTGCTCCTTCATCGCTCCCAGGACTGAATCCAGGCCCTAGATTGGAGTTTAGGTATTGCTGTTTAGTTCCTTGTTCTGCTTATTAAAGCATCATTTGCTAAAACTCAATGAAATTCACAAGTTACCAGTATGACAGAAAATAGTTATGTATATAACTACTTATGTGATAGGGACTTAGGACTTCTCAAACACTTGCAGTTTCTTTCCTCTGTGTCCCTAGTGGTTGTCACATAGGGGTATCCTACATGTGCTAAATGAATGAGTCTGTTATGTATATATGAAGAAGACCTGTTTGAAGCAAATAGAATGACCTGTTTGAGATGAATATAGTTTAGTTTTATAGAACTGGGGATTTTGCAAGGTTAGATTGAAATAAGAGAATGGAAAAATATCGCTGCAAGAACATAGAGGGCTTCAGAGTTATATATCTATACCAATGAGAGTCTGGTATTTGGTACTTTTTTTTTTTTTTTTTTTTTTTTTTTTTTTGTGGCACCAGGGATCGAACTCACAGCCTTGCGCCTGACAGACAGGCGCTTAAGTCACTGAGCCAAACTCCTGGCCCTGGTTTTTTGAGGCAGGGTCGCACTGTGTAGCTCAGGCCGGCCTTGTGCTAATGTTGTAGCCCAAGCTGGCCTCGAACTCACAACGCTCCACCTACCTCAGCCTCCCAAGTGCTGGGATTAAAGGCGTGTGTCACCACGCCCGGCTCTTTGGTACTATTTTGAAGAATTGTATAAATTTTTTTTTTTTTTTTTTTTTTTTGCGGCACTGGGGATTGAACTCACAACCTCACACCTGCCAGGGCAGGCGCTTAAGCCACTGAGCCAAACTCCCAGCCCTAAGAATTGTATAAATTAAGTGCAGAACAGGCACATTTTCTCACGCAGGCTATGCTCCATCTGAAGCTAGTGATTTAGTTTCGTTTTACATTGGAGTAAAGCAAGGTAAGTCACCTACTAAGTTATATTGGTAGCTTTCATCTGTAAATCATTTGTTTGCTGCTACTGACATGAAATCAGTTTCACTTTTCAAGGTAGAAGATAGTCTAGCCTTACTCTGGGTAATTGTAACAAATGCAGAGATGATGCATTGTGTACTTCTGGTAATGTTTGTTTCTAAGAAAATAATAATGACAGCTTCTCAGGTGTAATTATTTTATAGTTACTTACTGTCATTCTTTGTTAATATCTGAAAGGTGACACTGAACCCACCTAGTGTCTACTCCTCAAAGGAAGCGCGCTCAGCGTCAGAGGCAGACAGCAGACTTCACTCTGGGAAAGCAAAGGTGGTAGAAGGGGTGCAGGGCAGGCAAGGGGGTCCTGGCCAGGGCTTTCCCACAGTGTCAGCAGGACAACAGCCACTGATGAAATAGGGAGAAATGAGACTTTTCTTCTTAAACTGTGAAATTATGATCCAGGAATTTCAGGAAACAGAACTTCGTGACCTATGTAAATTGATTTACTTGTAGAAGGTTGCAAATTATAAGATGTACTGTGATGATAGGAACTGGGTAATAGAAAGAAAAAAACCAACTATGAAAGAAATAATGGACATGACCTCTTCCCCTCAAACCTGTTTTAAAAAATTGGTACAACTGCAAAAACAAAATCAAACAAAACCTGTTTCTTTTTTTTTTTTGGCAGCACCGGGGATTGAACTCACAGCCTTGCACCTGCCAGACAGGCGCTTAAACCGCTGAGCCAAACTCCCGGCCCTTGTTTTTTGAGGCAGGGTTGCACTATGTAGCGCAGGCCGGCCTTGCGCTCATGTTGTAGCCCAAGCCGGCCTCGAACTCACAACGCTCCGCCTACCTCAGCCTCCCGAGTGCTGGGCTTTTTTTTTTCTTTTAAACAAAAGGAAAATAAGAAATCAAAACATAACAATTTCACACCAGCCAATAAGGCAGTAACAATCATCAGTACATTGCATATTACTGAAAATTATTTAAGATAAAAAATACAGACATGAAACATTATCCAACAAATTAATACAAAACTTTTACCTCAGTGTATCAATCGAGACCTGCTATATGACTATCTTTTTGTTATGGTTACTCTATTGTTTTCAAATGAACATTTCGCATTAAAAATAAAATCTGAAGGTGACCCTAAGAAAATTACATTTCACTCAAATTTCTTTTTCTGTGACTGTCACAACTAATTTTTTATATACATAGATTTTGTTTCAGTTCATCATGCCGTGCAACAATGTGATAGTCACATGTGTGACTTAATTTAGTTCACTGAGAAGTATATTTTCAGTACTCATCCATTTAAGGGTAAAAATGTCTAGTTTATTCTTTATAGCTGAGTAGCATTCCATTATGTAGAAATCCCACATCTTTTTTATCCATTCTTCAGTGGAGGGGCATTTAGGTTGTTTCCAAGATGTAGCTATTATGAACCGGGCAGCTATGAACATAGATGAACATATATCACTGTGGTGAGATGTTTTTAGTTCTTTTGGGAAGGTACCCAGAAGGGGAATAGCTGGGTCAAATGGGACCTCCAATCCTAGCTTTTTGAGGAATCTCCACACTGACTTCCACAGTGGTTGCACCAGCCTGCATTCCCACCAACAGTGGAGAAGGGTTCCTTTTTGGCCACAGCCCCTCCAGCATTTGTTATTGGTTGACTTCATAATACTAGTCATTCTTTCTGGTGTGAGGTGGAATCTGAGTGTTACTTTCATTTGCATCTCTCGAGTGGCTAGTGCTGTTGAACATTTTTTCACATATTTATTTGCTGTTTGTACTTCTTCATCTGAGAAGTGTGTGTTCATCTCAGATGCTCATTTTTGGGTTGAGTCTTTAAATCTTGAAGGACTGATTTTTTTTTTAAGTTCTTTATAGGTTTTTGATATTAACCCTTTATCCGAGGGACAGCTGGCAAACAATTTCTCCCAGATTGTGGGTAGTCTCTTCACACTGTTGGTGGTTTCTCTTGCTGTGCAAAAGCTTTTCAGTAGGATGAGATCCCATTTGTTGATTCTTTGCAATAATTCCTGTGCAGTCTGGCTTTTATTAATGAAGTCTTTGCCTACACCAGTGTCTTCGAGAGTTTTACCTACTCTATCTTCCAGCAGATTTAATGTTTCTGTTTTAATGTTGAGATCTTTAATCCATTTAGATTTTAACTTAGCACATGGTGAAGATATGGGTCTAATCTTAATCTTCAGCATGTGGCAAGCCAGTTTTTCCAACACCGTTTTTTAAAAAGGCTATCTTTCTTCCAGTGAATGTGTTTAGCACCTTTGTCAAAGATAAGATAGCTTAATGTGTCTGGAGTTGTTTCTGGATCTTCTAAGCTATTCCATTGATCCTTGAGTCTCTTTTTTGTGCCAGTACCACACTGTTGTTTTTTTGTTTGTTTGTTTGTTTGTTTTGTGGCACCGGGGATTGAACTCACAACCTCACGCCTGCCTGACAGGCGCGTAAGCTGCTGAGCCAAACTCCCAGCCGTGGTTTTTTGAGGCAGGGTCGCACTGTGTAGCTCAGGCTGGCCTTGTGCTCGAGTTGTAGCCCAAGCCGGCCTCGAACTCACAATGCTCCTCCTACCTCAGCCTCCTGAGTGCTGGGATTAAAGGCGTGCACCACGCCCGGCTTACCACACTGTTTTTATCACAGTAACTTTATAGTATAACTAAAACCTGTTTCTGAAAAGTATATAAATACTATCATTTTATGCATTAAAATGAAAAAAAATATATATATATTTTGTGTGGCAACAGGGACTGAACTCACAACCTCGAGCCTCCCAGACAGGCACTTAAGCCACTGAGCCAAACTCCCAGGCCCTAGTTTTTTAGGCAGGGTCGCACTATGTAGCTTAGGTCAGCCTTGTGCTCGCGTTGTAGCCCGAGGCGGCCTCAAACTCACAACGCTCTGCCTACCTCAGCCTCCTGAGTGCTGGGATTAAAGGCGTGTGCCACCACGCCCAGCTTGAAAAATATATTATAAAATTATTAAACTATATTAGAGTTAAAAAATAGAAATGAATGACCACCAACAGGAAAATAAAAAAACTTGTTTATGTCCATATAATGGAACATAACTTTATAGTACAGCAACCAAAAGGATAAACTACAGCCAGACACTACATGGAGTGTGATGATCTAGAAAACGCAATATCAAATGAAAAACTTGGAAGGTTACAGACATCATGAAACCCTTTCTGTAAATTTAAGGGGAAAAAAAAATGAAGCTAAATATGTTGCTTAGGCACCCATACATTTGCAATAGTATTTTTAAAATAAAATACTGACTTTCACAAAATTCAGAAGAGATTGCTTTAAAAGGGAAGGCAGGAATTCAGAAGAGAGTAGGTACATGTAACTCCATGTGAGCTGTTGGTCTCCAGCTAGGCAACAGTTTCATGGATATTGGTTAATACAGTTAGAGAATGAACCCCTTTATCTATCTTGTCCCATTTCTGAATGTGGCAAGTATCCTTATGTTGCAGTCTGACTGAGGAAGTAAATGCAGAGGGAGCTCCCTGAGATGGTTTTTTCAGCAGTCTTCTCATCATGAGTAGGGAAAGCAGTGATGTTGTGCTTCACAGTACTTGGGAAGAACTTGGTTTGCCCCTTACTGGCACATCACAGAAAAATCCATGATGGATTCTTGGTTTCTGAGAAGATCCCACTTACTGAGAAACCTGAACTAGATGCCAAAGGATCACGGGGTTGGGGTAAGTGGCAGATCTGGTTTGTAAAGCAGTAGGGTGTACATTACAAAAGAAAAAGTACTTCTTCAAACCTTAAGTGAGTTGAAACTCATGTTTAGGAAATTTCATGAGTATATTACCTGTGTTGCTTTGTTTTGTTTTGTTCTCTTTCTTTTCTGTGAGGGAAATGTACTTTGGAGAAAGAGCTGAGGTTGCAGAGCAGAAGAAAACGTGGGCTTCAGGGCATCTGGACAGAAGCAGCTGGTGGTAGCAAATCTGCCACTGGCTAATTGTGCAGTCCTGGCAGTTGCTTGGCTGGATTTTGACTTCCCTGAAAGAAGTTACCAGTATCTACTTGGCAGTGTTTTTTTTTTTTTTTTTTTTTTTTTTTTTTTTGCGGCACTGGGGATTGAACTCACAGCCTCGCGCCTGCCAGGGCAGGCGCTTAAGCCACTGAGCCAAACTCCCGGCCCTGGTTTTTTGAGGCAGGGTCGCACTATGTAGCTCAGGCCGGCCTTGCGCAGCGTTGTAGCCCAAGCCGGCCTCGAACTCACAACGCTCCGCCTACCTCAGCCTCCCGAGTGCTGGGATTAAAGGCGTGCACCACCACGCCCGGCTTGGCAGTGTTCTTGTGAAGATTTGATGTGGCATTTGTAGAGCACCTAACAGACTAGAAGTTCAATAGTAATAGCTACCTTGAGTAATTTTTCTGTACTTCGTACCAGGACATTAGACTAGACAAGTCAGTGTACTTTAAGGGGAATGTAACTTCTGACTGTGAAATGCAAATTTTGTTTGCTGTGATATAATCAGTCATAATGTGGAAAGTATGTGCTGCATAAGCAGATGGAGCACAGTGCACAGTATTTTTGGAACCTTTGTCTTGGGTTCGAACTTCACGTACAGCAAATTCTGTTTTAAGACCACAGACTACATTCATTCTACCTTCCATACAAGCATACTAGAAATTCAGTGTGTGCTGTTACTGGCCCATGGGTCAAATGAGAAAATAGTTCAGTACAGTTTATAACTAGCATACATGTGAGAAAAGAAGTCAAGATTTCTTAATGCTGCCTTTGTATGCAAAGCTGGTATGTTAAGGTGTTAATAAAGACCCAATGTAAAAACAGACCTAAACAACATTTAGAATTGTTTTATTAACCATGTACAAATAGTGCTGTTTGCACAGTAAATTCGTTGCTTGTGAACAGTGAGTACCTGTTTGTGCTGTTTATTGAAGGACAGGAATAACTCCTGAATGGTGGAACCACAGGTTTCCTTGCCTTCTGATTTCTGAATTGACTGCTGATGCCACTGCAGACTAGTACATTGGGAAACTAAAGGGTGACCAGGTTTTTCTCTCCTTGCCAAAAGCTTTGGTTGCTTTGGGCTTCCCTGCCCATGTCCTCTATCTGGAGAGAAGAGGCTTGGGAAGGATTTTTTTTTTTTTTTCTCGGCACCAGGGATTGAACTCACAACCTCGTGCCTTGTCAGACAAGCGCTTAAGTCACTGAGCCAAACTCCCAGCCCTGGTTTTTTGAGGCAGGGTCGCACTGTGTAGCTCAGGCCGGCCTTGTGCGCGGGTTGTAGCCCAAGCCGCCCTTGAACTCACAACGCTCCTCCTACCTCAGCCTTCCGAGTGTTGGGATTAAAGGCATGTGCCACCATGCCCGGCTTGGGAAGGATTTTTAAAAGGAACATTAGCCAAGTATTACAGCTTGTATCTAGATGTCCCACAAAGCCTCATGCAGTCATAGATGGGGCTTTTCAGAGGTGGTTGGATTAAGATTGTGATGCTAGCGTTAAGTGAGTGGTGCTGGGATTGAGGGTGCATGATCACTGAATTAGTCCACTGATTGGTTCTGCATGATTCTGGGTGTGGATAATGGGAAAGCCCACCCTGGTTATGGGTGGCACCACCCAAAATGCGGTTAGTCTGGTAGAATAAAAGGGAGAGGCAGTGGCAGCTGCTGCTGCTGCTGCTCCTGCTACTTCACACTTTGCTGCCTTCTACCTGCCCTGCTCTGCCATGGCCTGTTTCTCCTCTGCCACTCTGTTTTGGAGCCAGCCGACTGGATTGAAACCTCTGCAAACAGTGAGCCAAGTAGACTTTTTCTTCTTTAACTTTGGGTATTAGGTAGTCTTAGTAATGAGAAAGCAACTGATACAGCATGTGTTATAATTGGCTCAGACCGCCTATTCAGGATTAGTAAGTACTAGCTGGTTGGTGAAAAGATTGTTTGGGGTGCTGATTGGCTGTGGAAGAGATCATCATGATTATGATCAATCGGAATTCAGTAGTCTTCTCTTATCTATGGTTTCACTTTCTGTGACTTTATTTACTTGGGTTAGCAGTAGTTCAGAATCTTAACTGGAAGATTCCTGAACTAAGAAGTTCAGAAGTTTTAAATTGCGTCCCATTCTAAGTAGTGTAATGAAGTCTTGAGCTTTCCTATGCCATCCTCAAATCATGAGCTGTCTCTGGTGTACCACATGGTAGGTACACCCTCCGTTACTGGGTCAGTCTTCTCATCGTATGGTGCTTGTGTTCGATGACCTCAGGTTCACAGCTGCACACTCTAGAATGCCTCCACCTGTCTCACCTAGGGTTGTGTCATCCACGGCACCACAAGGAGAAGTACACATTCAGTGTAGTAAGATTTGCTTTCTTTTTAAAATTTTATTGGTACAGTTTAGATAAACGTAATGATCACATCATAAGGAATCTATACCTGTATATGATGTATCTTGCTGCTTCTTTTTTTCCCTTCAGCCCCCCTTCATCTGCTTATTTACAAAAGCTTTGTTTCTATTTTTTTCCTGTCCCTTCCTTCCTTTCCCCTTCCCCCTTGTTCCTCTTCTCATTGGAATATTTTCTTTCCATTTCCCAATATCTAATATGTGTATTTTGGTCCCTACATTTTTGGTTTCTCATACCAGAGAAATAGTTTGATTTTTAAATATGTGAGTATGATTTATTTCACTTAAGTGTATAGTCTCAAGGTACATCCATTTACCTAGAAATGTCTCAAGCTTATCCAAAATGAACTGCATCTTCTCTATCCATTCATCGGTTGATAGGCATTTGAGCTGTTCCCAAAATTTAGCTCTTACAAACTGCCACTGTGAACATGAGTGCTCATGTATCACTGTGGTATGATGCTTTTAATTCTCTTGGGAACATACCAAAAAGGGAAATAGCTGGGTCAAATAGAACTGTAGTTTTAGTTTTTTGAGGAATCTCCACCCTAATTTCCACAGTGGTTGCACCAGTCTACATTCTTACCAGTGTAGGAAGATATTTGAAAGAACACATTCACATAACTTTTATTTTGTAGTATATTGTGATGATTCAGTTTTTATTGCTGCTATTCTTTTACCATTCCTATTTGTAAATTAAATGATACAGATATTTAGGTACACATTGTTGCCCTCTGATTGACATGTTTTGAAATTTTGTTGTTGTTTTTATTTTCCTCTTCTTATCCTTGAAATAAAATGGATTTAAAAAAAAACCCCTACCAAGATATTTAGGTACAGTATAGGAAAAAACTATATCTAGGGTTTATTTGGAACCATACTTGGTTTCAGGCATCCACTGGGAATCTTGGCACATACCTCCTACAGACAGTTGGGGCAATTTGAGAGTATTCAGATTGGTTCATGCAGTCATTGCTGTGTATTTCAGTAGTGCATGTATGTCAGCTGCCTAGGATCCGGATGTCACAAGTACAGTTAGCCAGGGCTGTTTGAAGTTGTGGTTCCAGGAATTCAGAATAATTTAAAGGTTTTTATGAACCACTTACTATGTTTTGAAGTATTGCATGATATGAAGTGAAACTAGACATTGTGTTCCTTATGTTTCAGTGTGTAAGAGGGAAATATGTTGGACTGGAAAGGAAATGAATTGTGCTTAAGTGTGACTGTGTCAGTGAGTACTGGTGTTTTGCACTGAAGTGTATAAGCTGTTTCTTCAGGAAGGGCCCCTGTCTCCCTCACTTCTGAGACCTCATGCCTGATCACCACCTGGCCTGAGGAGCACCTGCCACTGCGTATTTGCCAAATTAACGAACAGCATTGGGTCCACATGTAGGATGATGTTGGGAGAAAATGAGATCAAAATAAATAAACCAAGAATATTTTATTTTCCTTGATAATTTGCTGATTTTTCTTTCATGATACACCAGCATATGTATACAGATAGTCTCTGACTTCTGATTTTTCCAACTTTACAATGGTACGGAAATGATACATATGCAGGAGAAACTGTGCTTTGAATTTTAGATTTCCTTTTCAGCCTGGTGGTATGCAGTGTTATACTCTGAAATACTGGGCAATGATAGTGACCACAGGCCCAAGTCAGGCCTACACAGGCAACCTGCAAGTGTGCTTCTTGGCTTGGGGTGAGCTCATGCCAGATAAACGCATTGTAAATTAAAAGTATCATTAAGTGCATAATTCACACAGGGGTCTGGGGTGTAGTTCAGTGGTTCAACTCCCCCCCCCCCCGCA
>RJWM01015582.1:0-32273 GCA_004363535.1 Dasyprocta punctata | reverse complement strand
ATCCTAGCACTCTGGAGGCTGAGGCAGGAGGATCATTGCAAGTTGGAGACCAGCCTGGGCTACAAAGTGAGCTCAAGGCCTGTCTGAACTGCATAGTGAGACCCTGTCTCAAAAAGCCAAAAAAAAAAGACTGTCCTGAATTTGATCTCTAATACCACACAAACATACACAAAAAAAAGTCAATTCAGTACACCTAATCCACCAAATATAGCTTAGCAGCGGTACGCTATAGAGTATCAGCTATGCTCTGTTGTCCTTGTGTGGGGCACCTCCAGAGAGTTACTGGACAGCGTAAAGTTAGCTCAGGAAAAGAACAGAATTCAAACTTTTCAGTGTAGTTTCACCCAGATGCACATCACTTTCACACCATCATAAAACTGTGCGTTAAACCATCATAAATCAGGGACTACCTGCGCTGTGTTGCTAATCTGTGACATTTGTAGATTAAGTACATGAAATGCCTTTTTAATTTTGTTTTTTAGACAGAATCTCGCTGTGTAGTGCCAAGCTGGCCTTGAACTCACGGCAATCCTCCTACCTCAGCCTCCCAAGTGCTGGGATTACAGGTATACACCACCATGCCAACACTGAAATGGGTTTTTTTGCTTAAATTTTTTTTTTTTAAATTTTTGGTACCAGGGATTGAACTGCTTAAAATATTTTTAACTTAGATTGAAGCATCATTAGCCTATGCATTTTTACATTTGTGTTAGTTCACCATTGTAACAATGGAAAAATGCTTGTTTGACCACAGAATTTGGTTTTTAGTATTTCTTCCTTGAATGCAATCTCAAATTAGGACGAAGTAGGAAATTTTAGAAATATTCAAGGAAAATTTTTTCCCTTTATCTTTCAGATATATATGTATATTGTATATATATATTTTATATATATAATGTATATACATATATATAATGTATGTATATGTGTGTGTGTGTATAGAGACAGGGGCTTGCTATGCAGTTCAGGCTGGCCTTGGGCTCACTTTGTAGCCCAGACTGGTCTTGAACTTGCAAATGATTCTCCTGCCTCAGCCTCCCAAGTGCTGGGATTACAGGAGTGTGCCACCACGCCTGGCTTAATTTTATCTTTTTTGAGACAGGATCTCTCTACTTAGTTCAGGCTGGCCTTGTGTAGCTCAGGCTGTCCTCAAATTTGTGGTGACCCTTCTGGCTCAGCTTCCTGAGTGCTGGGATTACAGGTGTGTGCCACTATGGCTGGATGTTTTATCTTCTCAGAAACATTTCACTCTGACTGCAGAAACTTGGTCACTATAACAATATAAAAAAGGGAGATCACAACTAGGAAATGAGTTTACTTTTTTACCTTTAAGGGTTTTTTCCCCTTACTCTACCCAGTTTTTTTAAAAAGCTCTTTCTACCTTGAAAAGGAAATTATAAACACTTGAGAATAAGATACTTAAATTATAACTTACTGTAGCTTTTCTTAAAACACCACCTTGAGTGTGGTAAAGAGTTTGAATAGCAATGCACAAGAGGACAAAGCGGGGGGCGGGGGCTGTGCTTGGCGAGTGAATCTGATGGCCCCGCTGTCTTGGCTGCAGCACGGTCTCCATGGTGAAGGAACAGTCCTCTGGTTGCTCAGCCCCGAGTGGCACAGGGAGGGGAATGGATGAGGACATGCGCATCGCGTTATGTCTGCTCCCAGTTCGACTAGCACGGTCTGGAAGTGGGCTGTGCAGGCCGAGGGGCGCAGCCCGCCGGCCCTCCGCAGGCCCCCGCTTCCCGGGCCAGCGCCGCGGTCACGTGGCCTAGTGCGCGCAGCCCATTAGTCAGCCATTTTGGTCGCCACCCTGCTCGCTGCGCTGCGCACGGCAGTCCTGTGGGAACTCAGCGTCCGGCAGATCTGGAAGCCACTGCTGCAGCTCGCATGTTTTTCAGGCTACACTGAAAATATAGGTTTACTTTTCATTCTTTTTTTTCCTTTGGTGTTTTTTCTGCACAAAGAAAGGATTTTTTTCACTTGTTCATGCCGAGGCCGATTTTTTAAAGCCAGCTGAGGCAGCAATGGCCGTGCAGGATTGACAGCTCCGCTGAGAGGAAGGGCAGGCGGGGCAGGGCAGGCCGAGGGAAGGACCAGGCAGAGGACTGTCAGCCTCTTGTGTTCTGCGTGGTGGGAGCTGTCAGTGAGCACAGCGAGTGTGGAATTGTGTCGGTGTAGCATCCGCTGCCATAGGCGTTTTTCCTGGTGGTGCTTTTAAACCTCCCCACCCCTTCTCTTGAAGGCTTTGTTTCTGAGAGATCGGGGACTTTAGTGTGTGTGTGTGTGTGTGTGTGTGTGTGTGTAGGTCTTATTTATTGTGTGTGTGTGTGTGTGTGCTGTGGCCCCAGCTGAGTCATCATGTCCGCTCTGACGCCTCCGACCGATGCGCCAACCCCCACCACTGACAAGATCACACAGGCTGCCATGGAGACCATCTACCTTTGCAAATTCCGCGTGTCCATGGACGGGGAATGGCTCTGCCTGCGCGAGCTGGACGACATCTCACTTACGCCTGACCCAGAGCCGACCCACGAAGGTATGGTCAGGTCCCGGCCGCCAGTGCTTCGCCAGCACCCTCTTTGCTGGGGGTGGGAGGGCAAGGGAGCGGCAGGAACAGTGTGCCCGGTGAATTGTTCCAGTCCCCAGTCCCCTGGCCCTGCCTACCCGACAGCAACCACCCCCTGGCTGCCTGGGAGGCTCCTAGAGAAGGAACTCGTGCCTGTTTAGAGTTCTTTGTCTCTAGGCCTCCAAAGGAAACATCTGAGGTCACATTTGATCACATTTGATCCTATGGATCACGAACAGCTATTAATGTGGTGTGTTAAAACATGACTGTAAGTAGAGGATTGTACATGATAAATACAGCAGAAATACTGGAGGGTTATCTTATCAGGATGAATTATTAAATAAGCTGTCGAGGTTTTTTTTTTTTAACCAAGAAAATACTTGATATCTTTTAATATAGGTTAAATTAAATTTGAAAGCACTTTTATATTCAACATTATCAAATGAGTATTTTGTTTTTAATGAGACATCTCGTCTTGAAAAAATTAAACATGATTAATATATGGTAATCCCTATACATGGACTCTATGGGGCTCATTATTTGTGCTAATTATTATGACTCATTTGCAGTTTGCACCATCAGTGTTCTTGAAATCTTTGTGGTCTTACTTTCTCCCAGAACCTTCCCTAAATCTTACAGGGGTTTTTTAGCTTCTACTTGTAATTCTGTTAATGCCACTGTGCAAATGGTTTTGTTTTTAATACAGTGGTTTTCTCACCTTACATTTGTTCTCTACCCTTAATAAACATGAAAATGCTTGCCTGAAAGGAGAAATTCTTTATGGACATGTGTCTGGCAGTTAGGCACATCAGCCAGAGAGGGCCATGAGGTGAATCTCACACATCAGTACAGTTAGGAGCATGATTCTCACCCTTGCCCTTGGGTTCCAGTCTTATCAGGACACAGACTCCACCCATTATGAGTGGTGAGGATTTTATCTTCCCACTGCAGTGTAACCTTGAGGAAATTTTAGAAGAGGGTTAACATCACAGAGCGCGCGCACACACACACACACACACACACACAATGTTTAAGTAGTTTGTGAGACCTTTTGCATCTTCTAACAATAGAACAGCTTCCTTCAACTGTTTCAGAACATGCACAAGGGTTATCAGCTGAAATCTCATGATGACAGTACTGTTTAAACAGTTTCCAAAGCTTTAAAAATCTTTAAGGAAGAAAAATATACTTTTAAAAGGTTACCGGTTTGCAGGAACAGCGTGGTGGCTTACACCTGTAATCCAAGCAGGAGGCTGAGGTGGGAGAATCACAAACTGCATAGTGAAACCCTGTTTCCAAAAGACCAAAAAACAAAAACAAAAACCTACCAATTTAAGAAGCTTTGCTCAATATGTGTATTTTGTTTGGAAAAAACCCCAGTCCATTTGAAGGTTGTGCAATATCAGATATCCCCTTAATTGTAAAAGCTCGTTTCTCAGTGTCTCAAAAACAACTTTTGCACCGGGAAGTGAACTCATAACCTCGCGCCTGCCAGACAGGCGCTTAAGTCACTGAGCCAAACTCCCGGCCCTGGTTTTTTGAGGTAGGGTCGCACTGTGTGGCTCAGACCGGCCTTGCGCTCGAGTTGTAACCCAAGCCAGCCTCGAACTCACAACGCTCCTACCTCAGCCTCCCGAGTGCTGGGATTAAAGGCGTGTGCCACCACGCCCGGCTTCAAAAACAATTTTTTAACAATTGTAATACTGTGAAAATATGTTTGTCCTTAGGGTAGGCAGAAGTGGCCTGTTTGGTTCTTGTAGACATTTGTATTAGGGCTGTTTGAATTCTTCATTAACAAATGTTACTGCAGGTATAAACACAGTAATATGGAAAATGTATGAAAGTTACTAACTTAAGCTATAAATGGCATATCCTTTGATTAAGGAATATAGGCAAATAAGAACTTCCCAAGTCAAATACTTTAATCAACTAGAGAGGATATGGAAGAAAACAGAAATGCTGGTAGTGAATTGAGGGATTTTGCTTTAAATTAGGCAAAAGAAATCAAGGTTTTTTTTTTTTTTTTGGTTGGTTGGTTTTTTTTGATAAGGAAATTGAATTTATGACCCTGTGCTTGCCAGGCAGATGTTTATGCCACTGAGCTATATCCCCAGCCCAAGAACCAGTTATTTTAAATGATTAGCGATGACAGTAATGAAATAGAGGGCCATGAACGTATATGTTAGTATAATGACCTAGGAGACCAAGTGGTACTGTATGAAAGTTTTATTTCTTTACTCCACTCAGTATCTAAACAGTCATTTAGACCCAAGGAAAACTGCCTCAGTGTTTGTTTGGTTTTGGTTTTTTGAGACAGGGTCTTACTGTGTAACCCAGGCTGGCCTGACCTTGCAGTGTTCCCCCTGCCTCAGCCTCCTAGGTGCTGTGATTACAGGCGTGCACCACACACCTGGCTGTTAATCTTACAGCTCTCAAGTTTATACTACTTGACCACTGCTGATTGAGTCAGTTGCCTTAGGTCCCTATTCACCATATAAGCAGTACAGGGACTTTGCAGTAGGGAAGAGGGGAAAGAAACACAGTAAGACAAAACACAAGGAAACTCCCCTGCAGCCCCACACCCCCTTTGCCATTCTCTGCTCCTTCCAGTTCTGCATGTATCTTTTGGGCCAAAACAGTGTTACTTTCCTGTGCATTATCTGAGCTAAGGAGAGGAAGAGGGCTGCTTACTGTCCACTGAGGAAGTGGAGAAGTAGCCAGTCTCGCAAAGGGAAAAATCTTCATTTTAAAGCTGTTTGACCCTTTGGTTACATGGCCATGGGGGATGGTAGAGGATTGGAGTGAGGCCTGGGCATTCACATGGTGGGCAGTGATTGGATCAGGTTCACCTTCCTGAGCCAGCAGAACTCCTGGTACCTAAACCACAGTGCCTGTGAACTGCTTCCTGGCCAATTCCCAGGGAGAGAGACACCTCCACCCAGATCCTGTGCTGGGCCCCCAACTGCCACAGAAGAAAGTAGGCATCGAGTTCCTCTTGAGGGAGGTGGCTCAGCACAGAGGCCTGTGGTTCCCAGGCTGTACTGTGTGACACAGCACTGTACGGTTGCTGTGGGCCACAGCACAGCCCTGCCTGGCTGGGAGCTCACACACCCGCCCATCTCAGTGCCATCTGTAGTCTCTCTTCTTTGTGTGCATTCTCTTTTTAAGACAGAGCAACCCTGAAGCAGCATTGATTGCAGGTAGATTTCTGCCAAGAACCGAGGATAGACCAGGACAGACAGGGTTTCCTGGGGGAGACTTGCACACCTGACAGATGAGAAGTGATCAGCAGATAGGCATGAGACAGGCAGTTGAGAGCCCTGGGCAGCATCGGGGAAGGGAGGCCAAGAGATGAGCAGGGGCCAGATGAGGAACCCTTGGGGCTTGGGGTCTAAGTGACATGAGGTGAGGTTTTCACTTGAAACAATCGCTCTACAGCTGCAGCTAATGGATCAGAAGGGTATTCCAGGGGCCCCAACCATGACTGGTAAACTGGTCACAAAAAGAGGGGACCATCTCAAACTAAAGCACTGATTTTGGCCATACCAGAGAAGGAACAGTTGCAGGAAACTAAAATGAATTTGAAGGCCAACTCTGGAAGATGAAGGGGCCAGGCTTTTGGCTTCAGTTCCTGAGTCTCTTTCACCAGTAGGGAATGCAAAAGAAATAAAAAGTTGTAATTTCTGATGCTAATAGGTTAGAGTACCCTGTCTATCGGTTTAGCCTTCTGTCCACACCCACACAAGTATATAGATCAGACTCAGCCTCTCCAGGGTAAATACCTGCTTACATGCAACTTCCTGAAGGAGTTGGACCCCCTACTCTGGGAGGTCGGAACTAAGGAGGGGAAGAAGGGTGAGACAGAAAGGGACATCTAATGATTCAAAGGGTGACTCACTGTCCTTTGAATCTGTCAGCACCAGAAGAGCAGGCAGGTTTCTATAAAACTCATTTTGCTTTTTTCTTATTAAAACACATCAGAGCTAGTTATAGTGGTGCATGCTGGTCATTGCAGTGCTTGGGATGCTGAGGCATCATGAGATCATGAGTTCGAGGCCAGCTTGGGTTAGATAGTTCAAGGACAGGCCGAGTCTCACAGTGAGACCCTGAGGCAGGTGACTCTACCATCAGAATGGCTTGCTTGAGACATTCTTCTGAGTGTTTTTAGTTTTTGAAATTACAGTGAATTTCAAAGTAAAGGAACTTCCAAAGCACTATGGAAGATTTAGAGACTATATGCCCTTTGTTTTTCTCAAGAATGGAAGTAAAACATCTGCTAGATCCTTAAGCAGTGTTATAGCAGTGTTAGAAATTGTACCATTACTGAGATAGTCATCTATATCTGGATTAGAGTAATATACTCAAAACAAATATGTATAACCCAGAACTAGGAAATAATAAAAAACTTTTCCCAGGAGCTCCTAATAAATGTGTGTACAGGATGGGCTAGGTTTGGCATCACCTTCCTATTGTCAAATGTTTAAAAATAAACTCAGTTTCTAATAAACTTTCCCTGTTACAGTTGTGGCAAACCTAAGGCATGCATGTTATTGTATTTTTAAGACAAAAGATGTTAATGTATGAGTTGTTTTTTCTAAACTAACACCTCAGTATTCAGGTTTAATTGCAGTGTTGGCACTTTGCAATAATAAGTGGGTTTTGGATTACAATTTGAGCACTTGGTCTCTAAAAATTTTACTATCACTGCCCTATAATAAATAAGGTTACCTAATCAACTGTTTGTATGATGAAAAATCTTGGTATCTTAAAAAGACTTCTTTTTGTGGGGGGTGGTTTTGAGACAGGGTCTCACTGCATATTCCAGACTGGCCTTGAACTCACAGCACACTGTTGCCAACCTATATTAATTTTTTTTTCTTTTTTTTGGAGGCACCGGGGATCAAACTCACAGCCTCAGGCCTGCCAGACAGGCGCTTAAGCCACTGAGCCAAACTCCCAGCCCTAGTTTTTTGAGGCAGGGTCATACTATGTAGCTCAGGCTGGCCTTGCGCTCGCGTTGTAGCCCAAGCCGGCCTCGAACTCAAAACGCTCTACCTACCTCAGCCTCCCGAGTGCTGGGATTAAAGTCGTGCGCCACCACGCCCGGCTTATATTAAATTTTTATTAGACTTTTTTGTGGCTATAAAAAAATATTCTTTATGGAGAATTAGAAGCTTCCAAACAATTGTAACACAAAATCCAAAATGTTCATCGTGGAGAATATATGCTAGATACCTAATAATTCTGATTAGACTGGGTGGATATTAGGGAATAGAAGTATAGCTCACCGATAGAGCACTTGCCTAACATGAATGAGGCCCTTCAAAAACAAGGGGGTAGACATCAGTTAGACTGTCCCGCTCTTTGTCACTCTCGATATGGGTGTGCACATGAAACATGTTACTGCAGTGAGGAGGCTGGCTTGGCTGTTGGTGCTTTCAGCTGTGATGGTCATTTAGAGAACATAAAGGGTACTGGTTTAAAAAGCGTAGATTTTGCATTGGGTCTAGATTCAGCTCCTTACCTCACCACTCAGTAGCCACGTGGCCTTGTGCCAGTTGCTAAATCACTCCCCGCCTGGGTTCTGCTCTTTGACTGGTGATGGTTAGGGTCACTACTGGATATGTTAGCACTCAAAAACACTCTGCAAACAGCAGTTCTTTGTATCAGTGGTTCCAAAGAATAGTTGGAGCTACAAAGGCTTAAATCATGACCGTAATATGATTTAAATCATGACCATTGAACTTTCATTTCTATTTCTGATCTGGATCAGTCTAAACTGTGTTGTTTACAAGGTAAAGGGTAAGCGGGCGTGGTGGCGCATGCCTGTAATCCCAGCACTGAGAGGCTGAGGCTGGAGGATTGTTGCAAGTTTGAGACCAGCCTGGGCTACAAAGTGAGCACGTGGCCAGCCTAAACTGCATAACGAGACCCTGTGTCAAAAAGATAAAGAAAAAACAAAAAGATTAAGGGTGAACATTAGTAACTTAAAGTTAAATTTTAGCAATGTCCTATCTTGGACCTTTATAAGCAAGAAAATAATTGGTTAAAAATAAAACTCAGTCTTCAAGAAATATGTGTTCTTTATTGACCTTGAGGAATGGGGGCTCTGACATCAAGAGGCAAGGCACAGATGGCCAGCTTAATACAGTAAATTATACCATTTGGTTACCAAGGCCACTAAATGCTTTGATTGAGAAAACTTCCTTCTGAAATACAGATGATAAGAAACATGCTATGAGAAAATGACACATTGGAGGGACATGTTGGGAAAAGTGTTCTCCCAGGTCCCCCTGAGTATGTCGGCAGAGCCCCATAGGGTCAGTGCACAGCTACTTTTCCTGCAGTTGCCCTTGCTTTGGTGCCCACGTCTGTGCCCAGCATCTGTGCTGTCATCTGTGAAGAGAAGTGCATGTGAACACCTAGAGCATGCATCACATGTGAGGATTGTGCATGGCCCTGTGAGTTCCTCAGAAACACTTGCAGACCATACATTGGTGCAGAGTCCCTTCCTGAGAGCTAAGAAATAAACAGCTGTTATACTCTATGCATTCACAGTCACAGCAAGGTGAAGGAACAGTATTAGAGGCTGCTGTAAACCAGACATGAACTGCTGGGTTACCACAGTACAATTCTGTTTTCTTAGAAAGTGGGACATGAATTTCAAAGCCAGATAGTTTTTGAACAAAGGGTCCATATTTCCCAAAGGACAGTGTGACTTCTCCATTCCCTAGGAATGCTCTTGTACTATTCGTCATTCAGTGGCTCAGGGGCTGCTGATGCTGAGAAGCGAATCTTGACATGCACTAGTGTGCTTTCACTTGCACTGTGGATTAGTATAACCACCTGCTGCTGGGAACTGTGTATTCTAAGGAAAAGAAGACACATTCTGTGTGCATTTTTCAGGGAGCGCCTAGTGGCTTTTTAACTAAGAAATTGGTGCAAGGCTTCTAAACCTGGTGTCTTAGTTACTTTTGGTGAGACAAAATACCCAACATCCAAAGTTAAAGGAGGAAAGGCTTATTGTAGCTCACAGTTTGTAGAGGTTTCAGTCTGTAATCAGCTGGCTCTGAGGCCGGGTGGCATGGAAGAGGAGAAACAGTTCATGGCAGGCAGAAGGCAGCAAGCAATGAAGTAGAAAAGAAACAAGTAACAAACAGCAATCTCAGCAGCCCTCTTTCTGTCCCTTGTATTCTACTCAGCTACCACCCTTAGTCCAGGTAGCACTCACACCCAAGGTGGGCACCCTCAGTCCTAGCATGGAACCATGAACCAAACCCAGCATCACACACTCTAGATGCAGCCACTTCCAGAAGGCTCCACCGATGACCACATGAGACTTTGGGGGGACATCTAGACACAAGCCATAACATCTAGTATCTCTTGATTCTAAGAATTGCATATAAAATTTTCTATTTAAGCATTTTTTTTTCTGCCGGGTCTGTTAAGAGAAAGTAATCCTGTTTTTTTTTTTTTTTTTTTTTTTTTTCCATAACGGGGATCAAACTCTTAACCTCACACCAGCCAGGCAGGCACTTACACCACTGAGCTAAATCCCTGGCCCTATTTTTAAGACAGGGTCTCCCTATGCCGTTTAGGCTAGCCTTGAACTCACTTTAAAGCCCAGGCTGGCCTCAGACTCACAACAATCCTCCTGCCTCAGCCTCCCAAAGTACTGGGATTAGGCATGCACCACCATGCCCGGCTAAGAAAAAGTAATCCTTAAAAAAGTACAGTTTGTGTCATTATGAGATCAGACCCTCTGCACTATATTCAACATTTATTATTCCACTTTATACCTACCTCTGGTTGTTAGTAGGGTTACAGTGAGCCAGCTCAGCCCTGTGTGTGTTCTGAAATTGGTAAGCGTGGAGTGTAGTCAGCACTTCAGAAAATTAAGACGACAATCACTGTGGCACAGTAGTTTCTGTGAGAGGGGAGCCAGAGAGCCTTTTAGGAGGAAAAGAAGTCTGTGTGTGGTGGAGGGGCCTGGGGAGACTTCTAGCTGAACTCAAGTTTTGAGCCAAGACCTAAAAATTGTGTGGGAGTTATCTGGGCAGAAACTGGAGCCAAAGGTTGGAGGGAGGACAAGCATAATTTTTAACACTAAAAATCTCCAATATTTTAACAATGAATAAGTTTATTCTACATATGGATTTACTTCTGTAGCTTAAGCATATTTAAGTATATATTAATTTAATAGTTCTTTCAAGTAATAGTAAGATGTGTTTTTCCTTCAATCAGTAAAAAATAAGGTAACTCTTACTGGTTTTTGTTTGTTTTGTTTTTTTGATACTGTGTATCAAGCCAAGGACTTTATGTGGGGTAGGCAGGTGCTCTACCACTGAACACATTTCTACCCGTCTTTTTAGTTTTTAATTTCAAGACATAGTCTCACTAAGTGGTCCATGCTGGCCTCAAGTGTGGAATCCTCCTACCTCAGGCTCTCAAGTAGTTAGGAGTACAGGTAGGTATGTACCTCCATACCTGGCAGGGCAACTCTTAATACTGAGTATCATACATAAGCTAGTTCATGATTAGATTTCCAGGGAACAAATAGAATTTGGCGAACTTAGAAGCATTTGTATAGAGGAACAACAAAAATAGATTTGCCCCCAAGTTTCTCCTACATAATTATTTTTAATCATAATTAAATACTCTCAAAATAAAGGTTCTGTCTGTGTTGAAAATACTGGGATTTTTGAAGTGTATTTCATGTATAGGTATTTTTTAATGAAAATTTTATTTTGCCAGTCTTAGACCTGATATTTGCATTGTAAAAGCCAGAAATACAAAATAAAATAAAATAAAATAAAATACAAAACAATGTAGCACACCCAAAATTCTGGGAAGATTTAGTAGCCAAATTCTTTCTAAATGCACAAGCACAAAGTTCACTTGAAAACACAGTTTTATGTATGAAAGATCCTCTGCAATTGTGCTTGCATGATCTTGTCCTGCAATACCTTTCCACATCAGTAAAGAGAAATCTTTGCAACTTTAATGTTCGGTTGATTGGATGTACAATACCTTTTCTTTGACTGTTGGTGTATTATAGACATTTAGTTCATTTCCTAATTTTCTTTCCAGTTTTAGTGCATCACTGTGTAAAACTTGAACATTTTATCATATTTCATTTTAGAAGTAAAATTTTTAGGTCAAATAAGAAGGCTTAAAGTTTTGTACACATTGTCAACATGCTTTAAATATGTTTTAAAAAATTTAATACCATGGAACCATATGTTTCTAAACTGAACGCTCGGGAGGCTGAGGCAGGAGAATTGCTGTGAGTTCAAGGTTTACTGGACTCATAGTGAGACCCTGTCTCAAAGAAAGAAGAAGAAAATAGCGTGGTATCATGAACTTGCACACTGTTCCACTTGGTTGGATTTTCTACACTGCATTAAAATTGGAATGATAGTTGTGGTTTTTTAAAGACCGTCCAGCATCTGTATACTACATGATACTTATCTGAAGTGGTTTTTTTTAAAGACTACTAAGATTGCCCTAAGAGAAGAGAGACTGAATTTTATGTAACACATGCCATGAGAAATGTCAGCTTTTCTGTGATAGCTAGCTGGCTGAGCCGAACAGCGGCTGGATCTTTTTCCCTTAGAGGTGTAAACTTAGGTGTTTATGGATGTACTGTGTTCCCTTGGAGACACACCAGATGCCCAGCCCTGCGGGCATCAGCCTCCTGGCGCAGCCCTTGAAGTGGGGTGCTGGCCCAGCCCAGACCCCTCTGTCCCATCTTGTACCCCTTTTCATTGGGTGTCAATGTCCAGGTGGTCTCCCCAGGGCACTGTCTCCAGAGCTGACCTCCTTGTGACTCCCGGTGACTTACCTTCTCCAGGACCATTTGTAATTCTTTGCTAGTATTTTTGTTTTAGTTACTGTGGAGAAATTGTAGACCTTGAGCTAAATTGCTGGTTTATCAGAACAGGACTTCTTAGCATTAATGAAACTTAATTTAATAATTCCTTTGTTAATATTCAGTCATATTACCAAGCTAATTTTATTATTATTCATTTAAAATACGTCAGCTGTTAAACTTATCACTTGAGCTACCTCGTCTTATTTTCCCACATGCTTAATATTTAGCTTATTTTTTAAAATTCTATTCACTATTACTGTCTTTGAATTATGGAAAATATAAAAATCCAGTCTGTAGCCAAACTAAGACAATGTAGCACACTTTGGTGTCTTGCAGACCAAAGTTGACACTAAGTTCCTTTAATGTGCTGACTACTTTTAAATTTGTTAGTTTTTATTTTCACAACAGTCATTGGAGGAGTTCTTTGTGATGTCAGTGCATAAGGCTTTAGGAAAGCCTTTCCCTGGAAACTGAATACACTTTGAAAATTAACATTCTAAATCCAAGTCCTGACCTTTTGAGGAGACAGTAAGTGTCAGGCATAGCAAAATTTGACTGTGAAAAGGGTTGACTCTAGATCTAAAGACTGCCTGTGAACAGTTGTATCACGAGGTAGAAAGATTATGCAGCTACACTTAAATTATTGATGTCAAAGCCTGCACCTTTCCACCAGACCATGCTGGCTGCTCCCATGCTGAGTTACTGCGTGCCTTCAAAGTGAATAGTTCAGCAGTACTCCCTGATTAAACATCTCCCAAGCTATGGAATTAGTTTGGTGGTTTGTTCCCCTTAGGCTTGAAACATACTGACAGCCAGGATCCTTGTACAGTTCTAGCCTACTGTCTTCTATCTTGACTGAAAGTCTTTGTTCACATGAATTTTAAAAATAGAGTACTAAGTTCTATGAAGCACATCATCCTTAACTGTTGAACCCATGTGTTTGGAGGAGTGGTCACAGTGCCTCCCTCCAGTCCCGGGGACCATACCCCTCTCCTCCTGAGTCAGTATTTTCAATCACAACTTAGGCTATTTAACCAAGGTAACTTTGAAAACACTCATCTGTTGCATGCCTTATACCTGCAGTATACATCTAGCACAGTTCTGATTTGCACAACTCTGAATTATGAGTGCTGTACGGCAAAATTCTGATCCTGACCAGTCTTCTGTGTCAGTGACCTTTCAGGTTGATCCTCTCTGTAATTGGGGAATGTGTATTTGTGATCCACAGTAACATGAGTATAGTTCTGCAGACCAAACAAAACATGGTCAAGGCAAAAAATACTACTTTTGGAACAATGAAAAGTGCTAGAAAGGAGCCGAGCTGCCTGTTGCTGCCATCCTCTTCCCTGACTAGTGTATTAAGTGTCGTTACTGTTATTTTAATAATTACAGCATATTCCAAAGGCACAATTTTTATTTATTTATTTTTTGGTACTGGAGGTTGAATCCAAGACCTTGAGGCTGAGTAGCATTCCCAGCTCTCTTTTAATATTGTACAAATTAGACTGGCTCTTATTCCGTTACTATTTATGAGACCGATTCCCATCCTCATAGTCACAAAAGGGAATAATATAAAGCAATACAAATAAAGAATTCCCGAATGTCCAAAATTTGTAGTGCAAACACAGCCCTTTATTTTAATTTGCATTTCGCTAGTTGCCTAGGTTCGACTTGAATTTGCAGTCTTCTTGCCTCAGCTTCCCAGAGTGCTAGGCTGGTACCACTGTGCCCAGTTAAAGGCACAGTTTAAAAAATATTTTATTAAAACTATCTTTGGGATTATGAAAGAATGACAGGGTACCTGTTCTTTTTGGGAATGGGGGTTGGTGAGGATTTAAACCTAGGCATTGCACATGCTAGGCATGCACTCTGCCACTGTTAGCTACATCCGCAGTGCTGGTATCCAACCTTTATTACAATAAAACCCTAAGATGCCAAACTAAAGAGAGCAACTTTAAATGGAAAAGACAGCCCTTTTACCTTTCTGGGAATATCTCTTAAATTGATTATTTTGTTCAGACACTTAAAACTTATTAAGAAAACAGAAAATGTATCCAGTAGAAACAGAAAAGTGCTCTAAATGGAACACGCCAAAGAGGAAGTCAGAGACTGCTGGTATCCACCATACATTCTTACCTAGAAATTCACTTCCTAAATCTTCTGAAGTCTTGCAGGGGTTGGCTGGTTGATTGTTTTTCCCAGTACTGGAGTTTGAACCTAGGGGCACTCTACCACTGAGCTATGTCTCCAGTCCTTATTGTTTTTATTTTTGCATTTCAAGACAAGGTTCTACATTGATCAAGTGGGACTTGAACTCATGATGCCCCTGCCTCAGTCTCCCTCAGAGCTGCTGGGATTACTGGTGTGTACTGCCACACCCAGCTTTATACATTATTTTGCTTTAGTAAGCCCAGCTTTTTCTTTGTTAGGTGACAACTATAATTTCTATTTTAACAATAATTAAAAAAAAGAATGTTCATCCTCCTGGTTTGCAAAGTGATGTAGGAAGTCCAAAAAGCAGCAAAAGTAGATGTTTGAACTAGTAAATTCTAATGTGTCTGTGACCTAACATGACATGGGTAAGCAGCATTTTCTGTTGTTAAAGAGTTGTATATATGCAAAGCACCACTTTAGTATAAAAAACATAGTAACCAACCTTTAGAGTATGCTTTTTCTATGTGAGATACTTTATAAGTGCTTTAAATATCTACAATTCCAAAATTTTTTTAAAAATCTCGGAAACCAAAAGCATTTTTCATGAATTTGCCTGGATATTCTTGGTGATGCAACATGACAGGAATTTACTTAAGGTTAGGTCTCTAGCCTATTTAATCTAAACATTTATTTATTTCCTGTAGAAATATTAATGTGCTTAATTATAGTGTGCTGCCTTAGATCCTCCTAGTTCTCTGTGTTGAAAAAAATCTGACTATTGAATTTTTATTTATTTGGTATTTTTGTATATCTTTAAAGCAGTATCTTTTATTTTTGCATGGGGGAGGGGCAGTGGGGAGGACTTGGAAAAAATATTTAGTTCTTTTGTTGTTATTTTATCGTGATATTTGTCCTGGGTCTAAAAAATACTGCACTTGTTCATCACCTTTACTAAAGTGATCAAAATAAATGTGGAATAACCTTAATGTTGGACATACTTAGAATACAAAGAGTCAAATTTGGTTTCAATAGAAAAAGAGACTTCTGTGTTACTTTTAATGGGACATGTGTCTTTGTTTCTTTTTATTGAAAATTTTGAAACAATCTTAGCTGATGTTGGGTAACCCTAGTTGGCCTCTCTGCTTACCCTAGTGGGTTGTATTTGCAGCCCTTTGACTGCGCTAACCTGTGTTAAACAGAAGGAGTGCTAGGCACCTCCCTTTTCAGTTGTTCTTTTGGAAATCTTATTTTTAACAGCACTTTTCTTTGTTGGCTTGCATGACATTTTCTTTCTTTTCCTTTCTTTTTGCCGTTTGCAAAGACTCTTGGGAGGATTTGACAGATTTGGTGGAGCAAATGCGCGATGATGCAGAAGGTGCGTGCCACACCAACATCCTTCAGCTTTGTTTGCTTTTTCTTTTTTTACAATTTTCTAACCACCCTTTAATTGTTTTCCGTAAGAAGGTATATCCGATTTAGGTTTTATTTTCCATGGCAGTAACTGAGAAATCTTTGTGCTTATGGTTCCAGGTAAAATACATAAATATATATTTGCACTGATCCTTTAGGGTATTTGTTAAATAACATATTTTAAAAAGACAGTTCAAGAGTACAGTGAGTTTTTATATGGCTTTTTATTTGTGTATTGTGAAGGTGTAAATATATGTGGAGAGATATATATACACATAATCTCACAGAATTCAAAAACTTCCTAGGAATCTGAAGCACTTGGTATGGAATGTTGCTCTGATGTGTAGATTTGCATAGCATCCAATGCATGCAGCTAGGATTCCAGGTGTGCACCACCACTCACAGCAAAGCAGTAGTTATTTCTTCTGCAGCCATGGCCCCTAGCCTTAGGCAGCTCAGAGTGCTTTGCACAATTTATACTAAAAGTAGAAAGACTTAATTTCTGTTCTATTTTACTGTCATTTTGCATCCTCTCACCACCGAGGTGCTGCGGTGTCTCCGAGCTTCTATGCATTCCCCTGCACACATATGTCCACCATTCTGCCCAGGCAGCCCTTGCCTGGTCCCCCTCTGCCTTCTCTTGTTATGCTCCAGCTGTCTACACCTCATCACCAGCTCCTGCCTCACTTGTGCCACCTGCCCAGGGACAGAAGTGCCACAAAGCACTGCCAGCTTTGACTTCCACTCTTCTATCCATTCAGCCACCTGTCCTCTGATGCTGTATGTTTAGCCCTCCAGTGAGAGCATAAACACCTTGAGAGCAGAGCTCGTCTTGCATTTCATGGCTCCCTGATCAGACCTGGGGCAGTGCTGTCCTCAGTAGGTCTGTTCATAACAAATAAAACCAAGGCAGTTTTCTCTCTATAGGATGTTCAGTTGTTCCCGTGCCCCTTCTTCTTCTCCTTTTTAGTGGGGGGACAGGGGTCAGGGATATAGTTCAGCAGCATAAGCACCTGCCTGGCAAGCACAAGGTCCTGAGTTCGATTCCTGATTTTTATTTATTTATTTTTGTCTTTTTTTTTTTTTTTTGTGGCACTGGGGATCAAACTCACAGCCTCATGCCTGCCAGACAGGCGCTTAAGCCACTGAACCAAACTCCCAGCCCTAGTTTTTTTGAGGCAGGGTCGCACTATGGAGCTCAGGCCGGCCTTGTGCTCACGTTGTAACCCAGGCTGGCCTCAAACTCACAAGGCTCCTCCTACCTCAGCCTCCCGAGTGCTGGGATTAAAGGCGTGCGCCACCACGCCCGGCTCCATTCCTGATTTTTAAAACAACTTTTTTTTTTTTTTTAAGATAAGAGTCTCATGATGCAGGCTGGCCTCGAGCTCACTTTGTAGCCCATGTTGGTCTCAAAATTCACAGTGATCCTTCTGTCTCGGCCTCCTGAGTGCTGAGATTACAGGCATGTACCACCACGCCCAGTATTGTATCTTCTTCTTTACTCACTGCTTTAAATGAATAAATTCTGATCCCAAGTTTCATTTTTTTTCTTGTGGTCAAGCTAGTACTTATACTTTCTTTTTTCCTCCAAGTGAATAGTTCTTACTATTAGCTGCTACTATCATCATCGTTATAATCTCCAGGTACCATCAGGTTGAAGGCTTTAAATTCCTTTGTTACCCTAGATACTGAAGAAAAATGCTACATAAAATAAATGTTCTTCCTACCAGGAGTACTAGCACACATTATAGTCACTGCCATGAAAGAGGCTGAATCAAAAGAATTCTAAATCTCACAAGTTTGAGATCAACCTGGGCAACATAGTGAGACTCAACTCACCAAAAAAGAAAAAGAAAAGAAAAAAGCAAACAAGCAAACAGAAAAATCTAGCATCTGTAGGGCTTTATCCCCATGACTCAAGACAGGCAAAATTCCATTTCTTTAATACAAAGTTTTTTTTTTTTATTTAAGAGAAAAAAAAACACATTAAGAAAAAAGAGAGACAAACGACTAGAGTAAATGCACAACAGTAACATTACAGGTTTACAAAACAGGATGATAGAAACTTGACAACGGTTGCAATATTGCATATCGTTATCTTCAAAATGGTTGTTTACATTAACAGATATAGACATGTAAAATTGATCTAATCATGTGAGTATTAACTGTTCTTTCTCAATAATTAACACATTCAGCAGCATGTTTGTTTTAGTCATCTTACATATACATATATACAGATTTATATCTTTTCCTTTTCCCTTCCCACTTTCCCCCTTTTCCCTTCCCAATGACTTTTGCTCTTCCAACTGTTTTTTACCCTTACATAGTATTTATTACAGATTTTGGATCATATATACTTTTTCAGTTTCTTACACTAGGGAGACAATATGGTATTTACACATGTGGGTTTGATTTATCTCACTTATGAGTATGGTCTCAAGTCTTGTCCATTTACTTATAAAAGGCTCAGTGCAATCTTTTTTAATAGCTGAGTAGTACTCCATTGTATAAAAATACCACATCTTTTTTATCCATTCTTGGATTGATGGGCACTTGGGTTGTTTCCAAGATCTGGCTATTACAAATTGGGTTGCTATAAACATGGGTGCACAGATATCACTGTGGTATGATGTTTTCAGTTCTTCTGGGAAAATGCCCAGAAGTAGGATAGCTGGGTTGAATGGGATCTCTAATCCTAGCTTCTTGAGGAATCTCTACACTGACTTCCACAGTGGTTGCACCAGTCTACACTCCCACCAACACTGGAGAAGAGTTCCTTTTTCCCCACAGCCCCTCCAGCATTTGTTGTCGGTTGATTTTTTAATCTTGGCCATTGTTTCTGGAGTGAGATGGAATCTCAGTGTTGTTTTAATTTGCATTTCCCAAATGACCATTGATGTTGAACATTTTTTCATATATTTATTTGCCATTTGTATTTCTTTCTGTGAGAAGTGTGTATTCATCTCAGATGCCCATTTTTGGATTGGGTCTTTGAATTTTAGAGGCCTGATTTATTTGAATTCTTTATACATTTTGGATAGAAGTCCTTTGTCTGATGGACAACTGGCTAAGATATTTTCCCAGTTTGTGGGTTTTCTTTTCACTCTGTTGGAGATTTCCTTTGACATGCAAAAACTTTTTAGTAAAATGAGATCACAGTTGTTTATTCTGGGAAGTGTTTCCCATGCAATCTGATTTTTGTTCATGAACTCTGCCTACTCCTATGTCATTGAGATTTTTACCTACTCTGTCTTCTAGTAAGTTTAGTGTCTCTGTTTTAATATTCAGATTTTTGATCCATTTTGACTTTATTTTAGTGCATGGTGATAGGCATGGATCTAGTTTTAGTTTATAGCATATAGAAAACCAGTTTCTCCAGCACCATTTGTTAAAGAGGCTATCTTTCTTCCAATGTACATGTTTGGCCCCTTTGTCAAAGATGAGGTGGCTAAGTGTGTTTGTAGTTGTGGCTGTATCTTCTAATCTATTCCATTGATCTTCAGGTCTGTTTTGATTGCAGTACCATGCTGATTTGATCACAGTAGCTTTGTAGTATAGTTTCAAGTCGGGGATTGTGATCCCGCCTGCCTTCCCTTTGTTGCCCAGAATCGCCTTTGCTATTCTAGGTCTTTTCTGGTTCCAGATGAATTTGAGGAATGCTTTCTCTAGTTCTGTGAGGTAAGCAAGTGGTATTTTGATTGGGATTGCATTAAATCTGTATAATAATTTTGGGAGAATGGCCATTTTCACGATATTTGTTCTTCCTATCCATGAACAGGGAATATCTTTCCATTTTCTGAAATCTTCTTTGATTGCCTTGTTTAGAGTAATGTAATTTTCACTGTATAGATCTTTTACTTCCTTTGTTAGATTGATTCCTAAGTATTTCATTTTTTTGGATGTTATAGTGAAGGGTGCGGTCTCCCTTATTTCTCTTTCTTGTTTGTGTACAGGAATGCTATTGATTTTTGAGTGTTCAACTTGTATCCAGCTACATTACTGAATTTGGTTATTACTTCTAGAAGTCTTCTAATGGATTTTTGGGGGTCTTCTATGTAGAGTATCATATCATGTGCAAATAATGATAATTTCACGTCTTCCTTTCCTATCCTTATTCTCTTTATTTCTTTCTCTTGTCTAATTGCTCTGGGTAATATTTCCAGAACTATATTGAATAGGAGTGGTGATAATGGACATCCTTGTCTTGTTCCTGATTTTAGGTTGAAAGTTTTTAGTTTTTCTCCATTTAATAAGATGTTGGCTGTTGGTTTATGATATACAGCTTTTATCAGGTTGAGGTAGGACCATCTATTCCGATTTTCTATAGGGTTTTTATCATGAATGGGTGTTGGATTTTGTCGAAAGCTTTTTCTGCATCTTTTGAGATGATCATGTGGTTCTTGTCCTTGGCCCTGTTGATATGGTATATTACATTTATTGATTTCCGTATGTTGAACCATCCTTGCATTCCTGGGATGAATCCCACTTGATCACGATATATAATCTTTCTGATAACTTTCTGTATTCTATTTGCCAGTATTTTATTGAGGATTTCTGCATCTATGTTCATTAGGGAGATTGGTCTGTAATTTTCTTTTTTGGTTGGGTCTTTTCTCTGGCTTTGGTATTAGGGTAATACTTGTTTCCAGGAATGAGTTAGGGAGACTTGCTTCCCTTTTGATTTCACTGAAGAGTTTGAGGAGTGTTGGCATTAAGTCTTCCCTAAATTTCTTGTAGAATTCAGCAGTGAATCCATCAGGGCCCGGGCTTTTCTTTGTTGGTAGGGTCCTAATTACATTTTCAATTTCGTTAGCTGAAATTGGGTTATTCAGCAGCTTTACATCTTCTTGATTCAGCTTTGCTAATTCATAGGTTTCTAGGAATCTCTCCATATGTTTTGTGTTATCGAATCTATCTGAGTAAAGGTTTTCGAATTAGGTGTTGATGATCTTCTGTATTTCCAAAGGGTCTGCAGTGATTTCACCCGTTTCATTTCTTATTGCATGAATCTGAGTTTTTTCTTTCCTCTTTTTGATAAGGTTGGCAAGGGGTTTATCAATTTTATTTACTCTTTCAAAGAACCAACTCTTTGATTCATTAATTCTTTGTATTGTGTTCTTCGTTTCGATTGCATTAATTTCTGCTCTAATCTTCATAATTTCCTCCCTTCTTTGGGCTTTGGACTTGACTTGCTCTTCTTTTTCTAGAAGTTTGAGGTGCAGCATTAGGTTGTTTGTGTGTGTTCTTTCCATTTTTCTGATGTGGGAGTTTAGTGCTATAAATTTCTCTCTGAGGACTGCTTTCATTGTACCCCACAGGTTCTGGTAATTTGTATTTGCATTTTCATTCAATTGTAGATATCGTTTAATTTCTTCTTTAACTTCTTCTGTGACACATTGGTTCTTTAGGAGAGTATTATTTAGTTTCCATGTGTTTATGCAGTTATTGTAGGTTTTTTTGTCATTCATTTCTAATTTTACTGCGCTATGGTCAGATAATATGCCTGGAATTATTTCAGTTCGTTTGTATTTACTTAAGCATGTTTTGTGGACCAGTATATGATCTATTTTAGAGAATGACCCATGTGCAGCTGAGAAGAATGTGTATTCTGATGTTGATGGGTGAAATACTCGTGACACATCTAGTAGGTCTCTTTGTTCACAAGTTTGATTCAGTTCTGCTATTTCTTTGCTGATTTTTTGTTTGGTTGCTCTGTCTCTCTGTGACAGTGGGGTGTTAAGGTCCCCTGTTATAACTGTATTATTGTTTATTTGGTTTTTCATGTCTATTAAGAATTGTCTTAAATAGTTGGGTGCTCCCATATTCGGTGCATATATATTTATGATTGTAATCTCTTCCTCTTGCAGTTTTCCCCTAACAAGTATGTAGTGACCTTCTTTATCCCTTCTGCTCATTCTCGGTTTGAAGTTTGCATTGTCTGCAAACATAATAGCTACCCTGCTTTTTTCTGGTTCCTGTTTCCTGGAGTATTGTTTTCCAGCCTTTGATTTTTGGTCTGTGAATTTCCTTTTGAGTGAAATGTGTTTCTTGTACACAGCATATTGTTGGGTTTTGTTTCTTAACCCACTCTGCTTGTCTGTTTCTTTTTATTGATGAGTTGAGACCATTTACATTGATTGATATAACTGATACATACCGGCTCATCTCTGTCATGATATCTTTCTGTTGTTGGTTTTCTACATTTCTGTTTAATTACTTGCCCTGCTTAGTGGTTTCCTTTTGTTGTTGTTCTTAAGATTGTAGCTATCTTTGTCTCTTTCTAGAGTGTCTTTCAGTACTCTTTGTAGTGTTGGTTTGGTGGTCATAAATTTCTTCAATTGTTCTTTGTCATGAAAGTATCTTATTTCTCCATCAATTTTTAAGGATAGTTTTGCAGGGTACATCAATCTGGGTTGAAAGTTGTTTTCTTTCAGGGTTTGAAATACTTCACTCCAAGCTCTTCTTAACTTAAAGGTTTGTGTTGAGAAGTCAGCTGTGATCCTAATAGGCTTTCCTTCATAGGTGATCTGTTTCTTTTCTCTGACAGCTTTTAGTATTTTGTTCTTGTGCTGTATTTCAGATACCTTTATTATTATATGTCTGGGTGAAGGTTTATTTTGGTTGTGGTTAATTGGACTCCTTTATGCCTCAGTTACCTGTATTTCAGATTCTCTTCCCATGTTTGGAAAGTTTTCTGCTATTATTTCTGTGAATAGTCTTCGCAGGTTGTTAGTATTGACCCCTGCTTTTTCATTTATGCCTATTGATCTTATGTTATTTTTCTTGGCATCATTTTTCCAGCTGTTGAATTGTTGTTTCTGGGTTCCTTACTATTTTTAAGAGATCTTTTCTTTCGTGGCCATGATCTCTCATGCTGTCTTCAAGATCTGAGATTCTATCTTCAGCTTCATTCAAGCGGTTTTTCAAGCTTTCCATGGAATTTTTCATTTCCTGCATTTCCCTTTGCATCTGTTTTATGCGTTCTGTTTGTGTCTTATATTGTTCATTCAAAGTTTTGATCATTTTCTTAAGTTCTTCTATTTTTTATCTTGCTTTTCTTTACATACACACCACATTTCTTTAATAATGATTGTCATTTCATTTCTTAGCTGAGAGATTATTTCTGATTTGAGTTTCTCTATAGCTTCATGGAGCTGTTTCTTTACTGCATTTGCTATCATTTCAGAAAGTCCAGTTGTGTGACTCCCACTGTCTTCCATTTCAGTGTCTCTTGGGTTTGTTCTTGGTGGGCTGGGGGATTGAGACTGCCTCTTGGTCTTTCGTTTTGTCATTTTCTTCTGGGACCTGTGTGGCTCTGTATCCTGCGAGGCTGACCGGCGTTCCCCTGGTGGGTTGTGCAACTAATGAGGGCTCACTCCTGGAGTGTGGTGGTGGAGCCTCTGCCTTACTGGGTAGGTGCTGAGACCTCCGGACCCAGGCAGCTAGGCGGAGCGTACCTCGGAGTGTGGCACCCCCCGGACCCTGAGTCTGGCTGCAAGGAGTTCAGAGCCTCTGGAGTACCAGGCAAGCCTGGGCGAATCCCAGGCCTACAGTGTCAGGGTCTTTCTCCTGGCTTGGTGGGCCTGCAATCTCTAGGACCCGCCGCACCAGCCGCTCCACTAAACAATGGAGCTCTTTTGCGTCCTGTGCTCTGATGGGCAGAGCCCAAGCTCTCCAAGGCCCTGCAGCTACGCTGGCCAGTCCCTGATGAGCAACTCTGGGGTCCTGGGCTGGGCAGGACTCAGTACCTCTGTGTCCGGCCAGGCTGGCCGGGCATTCCCCTGGTGGGTTGCACTGAGTGGCGGGACCAGGTAGAGCTGGATCCTGTGCACAGCTAGTGAGTGCACAGTCCCCTAATACAAAGTATTAATACAAGAAAAAAGCCTACTTTAAGAGTCAGCCTCTTTCTTTTCTTTTAGATTTGTTGCAATTTTTGTTAAAGGTCACAGTGTAGGTGATACCCAAAAGGGAACCCAAATGAACTTTAACAACGTAGTATGTAAAATAGCCAGTATATGTGAACCCTGCCAGCACCTTGATGATCTTAGTGAATTGCCAGTCAGGTACTATTTGAAAATGTTACTCAAGGTCCTGTTTATATAGTAGTCTTCTTGGAATGCAGTATGGGGTTCAGAATGGGAGGAAGGAAGTGGCTTTACTTGTTAACTTTTGTGAATCATTTCATTCTTGTCTTTTGTATCATTTTCTGCTTCTCATGTCTCATGGACATAACTACAGTCACATGAAATTGTAGCATTTTGCTGTGTGATATAACTTGGAGGTTTTGTAAGTTAATATAGTAAAGAACCAATACACATTGCAGAGTATTAGCCACACCTCACAGCAGTTCCCCAGATTCTGAAAAAGTAATAATGATACAAATACAAATCTTTTCAAGAGATCTTCACTGCTAAGCTGTTTCAGTTCTGTTTCTCATCTGTTATTATGGATGTGCCGGAACAATTGGTTTCTCTTTTTTCTTCCCGTTCTTGAGACAGAGTCTGATTATATTGCCTAGGCTGGCCTCAAACTCAAGGTCTTACTTCTTCAGCCTCCCCAGTAGCCGTGACTATAGGCATGTACTACTACTATATTGGGCATATAGTACCATTTGGTTTTTTAGTAAATGAAGTGTTAATTTTGGCTTTTGACCTCTTTAAAAACCACTTTTTAAAGTTTCCAAATTTGAATTGGTAGTTGGCTTATTCTTGATTCTGGTTGTGCTGGGGATTGAACCCATGCTTTCACACATACTCAGCATATGCTTTACCACCTAGCTGCACCCCCAGCTTCTGTTTATTTTTTAAAATCTTAGCAAAGTCGAAGCTTTTACTAGAGAGTTGTGGTCACAGTGACGCTTGGCTTGCGTTCAGCGTGTCTCCACCTGAGTCTAGTAGGATAGGAAGGGCCTGCCGAGGATGTGTTGCATTCTGCTTACAGCACGGTCTGATTGTCTTGCATCACACTTCATTAAATCCCAGTACTTTGTGTCTAAAAGTTTTGAAACACATGGAATATTACGAACATTAAATAATAAAAAGCATAGTTTACTGTCTTTAGTTTCTCAATAAATATTGAATTCCTGTCTACACTCATTATAAGCCCTTTAGACAGATTCTGTGAATTTGCAGTTGGTCACATTACTGCCCACCTATCGGGGGATTGAAGTAGTCAGGGTGACACTGGGGTTCAGAGATACTGTACCTGTATAAAACGCTACTTGTGATCGCTTACTGTTTCTCTGACATTCCTGTTATGTTCAACCTGATGTCCACCCTGCTGAAAAACAGAAGGAACATACATACAGGTTTCTTGGCTTCTAGTATTTGTGCCATAATCATTTGATAAAGTTATTAAATTCAGTGAAATTGGGGAGATTGTTTTTGTTTTTTTGTTTTGTTTTGTTTTTGAGACAGGGTCTCACTGTGTAGTAGTTCAGGCTGACCTTGAGGTCATTATGTAATCCAGGCTGGTCTCCTGCCTTAGCCTCCCAAGTGCTAAGTTTACAGGTGTGCACCACCATACCTGGTATAAAATTGTTACATTTATGAAGGACTAAGTAATTATAATAGCCTTTTTTTGTTCTTAGTATTTCCTAGGCATTTCTAAATGCTTATATAGCATGTTTGAATTTGCTTAATCTTCACAACCCCTGTCATTTTATAGATGAGAAAAGTGAAGCCTGCAAAGGTTAAGAAACTCCCTAGAGCAGTACTACTCATAAACATAAAGGAACGGACTGCTGATGTATGCAGCTTGGATGACTCTCCGAAGAACCATGCTGAGTGCAAAAGAAAGAGGCAGTTTAAAAGATAACATACTATAGGATTCCATTTAGTTAGCATCCCTAAAGTGACAAAACCATAGAAATAAAAACAGGTTGGTTGTACTGGGTTAAGTTGTGGTAGGAGAGAAGTAAGTGTGGCTGTAAGAGTCAGTATGAACCCTCGTGGTGAAGAAATGTTTTGTGTCTTGACTGTTACTCAATGTCAGTTTCCTGGTTTTAACATCATTCTGTATTTTATAAGATACTACTTTGGGGGAGCCAGGTTATCTCTTTGTATCTCTTTATATTATTTATTACAACTTTATGTGAGTCCTCAGCATAAAACAAAAAGGTCAGCAATAGAGAAAAAGACTTAAGTTTTCTGAGGTCACGCAGCTAGGATAGAGTCGGAGTGGAATTCAGACTCCCACAGACTGACTTCAAAGCTTGTGCTCCTGACTGTGTCACTGAAGTTCTTCACATTTATTTGACCCAGGAAACTCTGAAAATGTCTTTTTGTTGAACTCAGTGCATACTTTACTTATATAGATGTAAGGCAAGTTTGGGGAAACCATCCTAGCCCTGTCTACGCCAGCTCCGCTGGACTCAAGAAATCTGCTCACAGCCTGCTAAGTGTTGGTGGCTGCAGCAGTGCCCCATGGTCTCCACTGAGACAGTTCAGCGTCTGCCTGTCTGGGTGTGAAAAGAGCTCCCCGAGGGGCTCTCTGCAGCCCATCATTGTCGGATGCTTTAGAGGTCGAGTCAGCAGCCCTGTGTCCCTCTGGTTCTGTTTATGCCCACCACTGGGGAGTGCATCTTTTCTCCTGTTGCTGCACTTATCCCTATAGTGGTGATTCTTCTGCTCCAAAGTTAAATTTACAACTATATGGTTAAAAATACGTTGAAGATCCGTCAACAAAACTATGCCTTACTGTATCTAAAGCCGAGCTTACACTGGCTACCTCTGAGTAAGTTACTCACTGTTTAGATTTCCATTTACAGCACACTGTTTCCATCTCCACAAGCAGAAACCTTGGGTGGTCCTTTTTCCTCCTCATCTTCCCCTCCCCTTTTTCCTCATCCTCCTCTTCCTCCTTTTTTGTGGTTCTAGGAATTGAACCCAGAACCTTCATGCTGAGCTACATCCCTAGTCCCCTACCCCCCATTTTTGGAAACAGACTGTCACTAAGTTTTGCAGACTGGGCTCAAACCTGTGGACCTGCTGCTGCAGCTTCCCAGAGTACTGGGGTTATAGGCATGTGCCACAGCGCACCTGGCTAGGTGATTATTGATGCCTCCATTTCCTTAACAGTTACTCCTCAGTGCAACCCTTTTCTCTTCCAAACTTGAATTGCGCAGTTCTTCATGCCATTTTGATCCCCTTCTTCAAAATTTATTTTGCATAATCCTCCCAGATTAATCATCCTAAATAAAATTTGAATCACACTGATGCCATGCTCAAAACCTGCAATGGTTTCTGTTGCCTGCAAGTCTGGTCTGTGCCTCTGACTCCACCTTCCCTATCTGTGTTTCCCATTTCTCCCTGTAAGAGCTCCCACTCCGTTTATTCTCCACCTTACTGCACACACCCATTCCCAACAGTACTTCCCTCCTTGTTTTCTGTGATTTCGCAAAACATTTAGGATCTGCTTCATGTCCCACAGTACACCAAGATTGAGCATACTTTTGGTGTTGCTTCATTTGCAGCATAGGTTTACAGCATTCCAGGGTGTTAAACTAAGGACAAAGATGATTTCTCTGTTTGTCAGGTCTGGAGTTTGCCCTACTAAAATTAGCCTGTTACTGTTTCTTAGATGTGGGCCAAAGACACAAGACTTCTAGGATAGAAACTGAGGAGTTAATTACAGCACTGATGGTAGCAAGCAGCTGCAGCATCAGCATATTGATGCCAGTTCCCTTGTTCTAGGGTCCCATGGGATGACACTGTGGCTCAGTGACATAGTAAGCATGGGGTAGGTTTGTATTGAAGCTGGGTTTGGGGAACTAACCAAATTTGGGAAATGCCCTGCTTTTGTAGGAAAAAGTAGGAAAGCCTCATCTGTTGTGATGGTCTGCTACATGAGGACCTTGGAGAAAGGGCCTATGCAAGAGTGGTTAGGGAGCTGAGAGCAAAGCTCTGAGGTGCAAAGCTTGCCTGGCATGCCCAAGGTCCTGGGTTCATTCCCCAGGGCAGAAGGGTGCACAGGGTTACCGACCTGACGCAAACCAACAGAGACATGCAGGAGCACAAGAGGTCCAAGAGGTGAGACCAAGAAATGAAGAATCCCTCGAGCAACAGGAGAAGGAAATCCAACTGCTTCGTCAAGAGACCTAAGTGTTCTGTGTCACAGTGTTGCCCTCTACCATGTGTTTAAATTATTTCTGTGGAATAAATTGAGAAAAGCAAGGAATTCTTGGATTATGTTCACCACCTATGTTTTTTGTGCTATATCACATCAAAAACTGATGATTGTACTAACTGTTAAAATGTTCTAGACACATTTCTGGGTGTTCTTCTGTGGCATGGAATTTGTTGGGTGAAGGTACCCAGAGAAGCTTAGGAAACCTTGCAGAAGGAAAATTATCTTATGATAAAGGAAACCTGTGGAGAAGAAATCAAAAAGGGATTCATAGGGAGCTCTCTTATAAGCTTGGATTATAGAAGAAATCTGTTAAAGATGAGAGAAAGGTATACCTGACCAAGAATGAGTAAATTGTACGAAAGAATGATTTGACAAAATTAAATCACCAAGTAAACTCACTCATTTCAGTGCTGAAGCAAACTGAATAGGCCTTTTTGGTTGTTTGGAGACAAAACAGCGCTTGTTTCTTAGCAGCAGCTAGCTGTTAAACCTTGACCTGAACAAAACAGAAGTAGAATGTACTGTTTACTCATAATTATGAAACTCCTTAAAGTATGTAAATTAGAATAGCATGATGAACTCTGTTTCTCCATTACAGCTTCAGTACTTGTGAATTATTCACCAGTCTTATTGCAACTATACTCCCAGAGCTGTGTTGATAGACTATTTTAAAGCAAACACCAAATATCATCTCTCATTGCCTGTAAATACTTTGGTGTCACACCTAACAAAATTAACAGTGATATCCTTTTTTTGATGTGTGTGAAAAAAGTACCTAATACTCAGCCCATTTTCAAAGCCTGTCAACTACCTCAAATAGAACTTTCTCTCCTTTGGTTTATTTGAATCAAGATCCACGCAGGAAGCTGGGTGTGATGGCTTACGCCTGTAATTCCAGCAGTTGGGAGGCTGAGGCAGGAGGATCATTGTGAGTTTGAGACGACAAAGTGGGTTCTGATGTACCCAGCACTCTGCCCCCCAACAAAAATTCCAGTTTAAAGGCCAATTAGAAAAATAGAGCTCTTTAATAGCACAGGCCCGAGCTACACAGCATCCCTATGCATAGGGAAGACTGCGTGCTGAGCAGAGGAAACAAACTGCTTTTAAGCAGTAAAACTGCAAACACCTGGGGTGGGAGACAGTTTCGTTGGGGGATTTACACCTGGCTAGGTTTCGGGGGAGTGGTGCAATACAGAACAGAAACGTGGCGCTTGGGAAAGTACAACTCGTGTTAATTGGGGCATCGTGTCCTTACAAGAGCAGGACAAGGGGGTACTCTCAGGCAACAAGGGGGTTCACGCGTTACCACAGGTTCAAGACCAGCCTGAACTGCATAGTGAGAGCCTGTCTCAAAAAGACCCCCCCAAAAATTTTTTTTCCATGCAGAATATACATTTTTATGTCTCTTGGGTCTGTCTAATTGTTTTTATTTTGTGTGGTACTAACCAGTGAATCCAAGACCTTTGCTCTAAACTACATCCCCAGTTCTTTTTTAATACTTTTTTTTTTTTGAGACACAATCTAACTGAAGTGCCCCAGGCTAACTAAACTCAAACTTAGGTTCCTCCTGCCTCAGCTTCAATGTGGTATCACTCCTGACTTTTAGGCTTTTTTCTTAAAAGCTTTATTGAGATACCATATAATTCACATACCGTAAAGTACACCACTTCAAAGTATATACAAATCAAAACATAAAATAAATTAAAAAATAATGCCAGGTGTGGTGGCACACTCCAGTAATCCCAGTACTTGGGAGGCTGAGGCAGGAGGATCATTGCAAGTTCGCAACCAGCCTATGTTACAAAGTGAGCGCAAGGCCAGCCTGGACTGCATAGTGAGACCCTGTCTCAAAAAATAGGACTGGGAGCCGGGCGTGGTGGTGCACGCCTTTAATCCCAGCACGCGGGAGGCTGAGGTAGGAGGAGCGTTGTGAGTTCGAAGCCAGTTTGGGCTACAACGTGAGTGCAAGGCCGGCCTGAGCTACATAGTGCGACCCTGCCTCAAAAAAAACCAGGGCCGGGAGTTTGGCTCAGTGGCTTAAGCGCCTGCCCTGGCAAGCGCAAGGTGTGAGTTCAATCCCTGGTGCCGCAAAAAAAAAAAAAAAAAAAAAAATAGGACTGGGGATTTAGCTCAGTGGCCTAAGCGCCTGCCTGGCATGTGCAAGGTTGTGAGTTCAAGCTCCAGTACCAAAAAAGACAAAAAAAACCCAGTTGAACCGAGTTTCAAAACAGGTTAGTTGGACCCTTGCAATAGTTGATATATTGTGTATCGTCTTTGTAGTTGTTCATATTACAAGACAGACAAACAATTTTAGCACAAAACTTTCTTTTTAAGGAACTAAGAGAAGCTAACTGTATTACTATCTTAACTACTTTGTGTATACATGTTTTTTTCCTTTTTCTTTTCTTCCTTTCTTCCTTTCCCCTTTCCCCCATCACAGTTTGTCTTTTCTTTTGAACAGTTTCTTCACAAGTCACAGTATCATGCTGTACATTTTCATCCTATTGTTCAGTTTTTCACACTAGTGAGACAATGCAATCTTTACACATATTGTTCTGATTAATTTCACTTATGAATATCGTCTAGAGTTGCATCCCTTTACCTATAAAAGTCTCAAGTTTATCCTTCTTTATGGCTGAATAGTACTCTGTTATATTTTTAAAGCCCACTTTTTTTTTTTTATCTATTCCTCAGTCAGTGGGCAGTTGGGTTGTTTCCAAGATTTAGCTGTTACCAAATTGTGCTGCTATAAACATGGGTGCACATAAATTGCTATGGTATGTTGTTTTTAATTTTTCTGAGAAGATACCCAGAGGGGAGTAACTGGGTGAAATGGGACCTCTAATCCTAAAGTGGGGGTTGTTTGTTTCTTTGTTTGTTTCTTGGGACGGAGTCTTGCTATGTAGTTTGAGCTGACCTTAAACTCACTTTGTAGCCCAGGCTGGTCTCGAACTTGCAACCATCCCCGTCTCTGCCTCCCTGGTGCTGGGATTACAGGCACAGGCCACCATGCCCACCTTAGTGATCCTAGTTTTTCAGAGAATCTCCACACTGATTTCCACAGTGGTTGCACCAGTCTACACTTCCACCAATAGTGGAGAAGGTTCCTTTTTCCGCACAGCCCTGCCAGCATTTGTTATTGGTTGATTTCTTGATGATGGTCATTCTTTCTAGCACAAGACAAAGTCTCATAGCTGTTTCCATTTGCATTTCTTGAATGACTAGTGATGTTGAACATTTTTTCATGTATTTATTTGCATTTTGTATTTCTTCATCTGAGAAGTGTGTATTCATCTCAGATGCCCATTTATGGATTGGGTCTTTGAATTTGGGAGGTCAGTTTTTTTCAATTCTTTATATGTTATAAATATAAATCCTCTGAGAGACAACTGGCTATAATTTTTTCCCACCCTGTGGGTTGTCTTTTCGCTCTGTTGATGATCTTTTGTTATGCAAAAGCTTTTTAATAAGGTGAGATCCCATTTGTTGATTCTTGGTCCTATTGCCCATGCAGTCTGAGTTTTGTTCCTACACCTATGTCTTCAAGAGTCATTCTGGTTTTTGCAAGTATTTTCTACCATTCTGTGGGGTTTTTGTTTTTGTTTTTGTTCTTGTTTTTGTTTTGAGACAGGTTTTTACCCTGCAGTTAGGCTGGCCTTGAACTCACTTTGTAGCCCAGGCTGGCTTTAAACTCGCAGCAATCCTCCTGCCTCAGCCTTCCAAGTGCTGGCATTAAAGGCATGTGCCACCACCCCAGACATCTTTTTTCTTTCTTTCTTTCTTTTTTTTTAAAGACAGCCTTAGCCAGGCATGGTGGTGCATGCCTTTAATCCCAGCACTCAGGAGGCTGAGGTAGGAGGAGTGTTGTGAGTTCGAGGCTGGCTTGGGCTACAACGTGAGCGCAAGGCCTCAAAAAACTAGGGCCGGGAGTTTGGCTCAGTGACTTAAGCGCCTGCCCTGGCAGGTGTGAGGTTGTGAGTTCTATCCCCGGTGCCGCACAAAAAAAAAAAAAAAAAAAAAAAAAAGACAGCCTTGCTAAACTGCACAAGCTGAGTTTGAACTTTCAGTACTCCCGCCTCAGCCTCCCAAAGTTTGGGACTATAGGTATGTACCTCCATGCTTGGCTTTCACTTTCTT
>RJWM01015581.1:0-47527 GCA_004363535.1 Dasyprocta punctata | reverse complement strand
TTGAGTTGAGAAGTGACCGTTGGTCAAGGATGACTTCTCTAGGCCAGCCCAGCATTGTCTAGGGCAGCTGCCAGTGGGAATGGAGACAGAGGATGGAAAGACAGGCAAAGAGCACAGTAGCAGAGTTGTCATGAGGCACCACATGGTCCCTTGCCAAGCCCAAGCCCAAGTGAGCCAGGATTCACAGGATGGAGGGGGTCTCCCAGAGAAGGGACTACATGCTGAGGATCCAGCTGACCCAGGACTCTGGAATCTTCCATTCGGTTTGGTGTATTTCCTGGACACCTGCTCAGCCTTGGAAGCCCATCCTTGGGCAGCCATAGCTGCTTCAGATGCAGCAGAGTGAGCAGAAAGGCAGCTTGAATGTTTGGTCTAGGCACTAAACTCGCACTGTGGCTACCTGGCTCCTCCAAGGACACCCCTTCCCCCTCCCTGTCCACATTGTGCAAGGAGAAATATTGGTGTCCATATTGGACCCCCAGGGCTTGGAAAAGTAGGTGTCATGGCACTGAGCACTTCCTTGCCAGGATCCCCGCCTCCCTCACTGCCCTCTGCTGGCCGGATCCCTGCAGGTGGACTGCTATGTGCTCCTCTCTGGCCCCTGTGTGGCTGGGTGGCTCTGGAAAGCCTGAGGGTTCTTGGCAGTGCCTCTCTCAGGGTGGGCCCACTCCCAACCCCCGCAGGCTTGCTGCGGTTTCCCCATCTGCAGAAATGACTCCTCACCCACAATTGCATCAATCCGTTCAGAGACAAAGTGAATCATGTCGCAAGACGCGGTTGTGGACAGCGCCCTGTGCTCTGGTCGGGAGCTGGCAGAGCCCTGGCTGGCTGGGAGGGAGTTGGGTCTGATCCTCTTGTCACATGAGAGAAGCCAGAGTCAGGAGCGGGGGAAGCCAGGGTGGGGCCGGGTGCATGTGAGATGATGCGGAACTCATCAACCAGAGGCCAGGAGGACCGAAGCGAGCAAGCGAGCATCCAGTGACTCTGACCGAGACCACACTGGGGAACCCACAGCTTACTCACCCCCAGTCCTGCTGCTACCACCGGGAGAGAAAGCAGCAACGGGGACAAGAAGCTGATTCATCCCCAGCACATTGCAGGGCTGTGGGGGAAGCCAGAGAGATGGGCCGCTTTGCCTCTTCCTCTTTCTCTATTTCGGACTCCTCGGCTGGCTTCCTCTTCGCTGACACCCTGTGGCTCTGGGCTGAGGGCCTCCAACCTCAACTCTCCTTTGTTCCCACCCTGTTTCAGAGGTGCAGCCGCAGCTGGGGGCCTTCTGCAGCAGGGCAGAGGGGGCACTGGTGAGCAGCCTGCTTCTGCCTCTGTGGTTCCCACAGCTCCCTCGGCATAGCCTAGCTTACCGCACCAGCTTGCAGGGCCCATCAGCATTTCTCAGCCCTACCAGACCAGGGAAGGTGGTGCCTAGATCCAGTCTGTAGGTTAAGAAAGCTCTGGCTCTTCTCTGTGCCTTGTGAGCTTTGCAGTGTGGAGTATTCCCGGGGCCCCGCACAGTGCCTGATACATGATAGATGCTCATTAAGAATTTGTCTTTCCCTTCTTCCTACCTCTAGTGTCCTCCTCTGATTTATCCTTCCTTCTCTATTCTTTCTTATTTTCTCCCACTTCTGTGCCTTAATTTCATCCACAAATATTTATGAAGTGCCTCTCTGTGCCTCCTCGGCCCTCTGTACCTCACTTTACATTTGTCATCTCACTTTCATGCTGATCTCGGCCAAGAGGTACTGGCCCCGCTTGGCAGAGAAGGTGGGTGAGCCCTGGAGTCTTTCCCTTGCCCCTTCCTTCTTTCTTTGCACCATACTGGGAACTCCCTAGGCGCATTCCCTAGGCAGCGTAGGGAGAGTGGGGGAAGGCATGGTCTGGTGGGGTCCCTGTCATGCCACTCATAGGCTCCATGCATCATGGCATCCACCAGAAATGTGCCAGGCACACAGGGAGAAGCCTTGATAGGCATTTGAGCAAGACTGGGATGGGGAGAGGAGTAGGATGGGGCAGAAGGGGAAGCATGGGCAACGACAAAGAGGGGGAGCTTCACCTCAGGAGCTTGTGGCCTTGAGAAGTTTTTAAGTAGGAAAATGATAGGGCCTGGGCCACGAGTTGAAGAGATCATGCATCCTCTGACCAACGTTATAGAGAAAAGAAGTGGGAGACATGTGATTGAACCCAGGAGACTCAGCTAACAAAGCCTGCGTTCTTCCAATTTCTCTGCCTCCTGAGGGAACTGTTCCTTTGTTGGCCGCAGGAAGCATATTTCAGTGCGGAAACTCCCACTCAGGCTCATCAGTGATCTTTCTTCTTACCGCCTCTCGTTTCAATCGCTTCCTTTCTCTTCTTATCAGCCCTGCCTCTCTGGGGCACGTCCCCTGTTACTGATGTTCAGATCATCTCAGCTGTGTCCTGCTAGAGCAAGGATTCCCCTGAAGAGGGCTGAGGCTTGCTGGTATGGTATGAATCCTTCTCAGCTGCAAGGTCTAACTTCACTCAGTGGACAAAGCCTATTTATTTCGTGTGTGCAGATATGAAGGCGTGTCTGCAGACAGAACATTGAGCTGGACATCTACTGTAGCAGCATACCAAGCTACCACCAAAGGAATATTGCAAAGAGGCTCTGCTCATCATATGCACTGGGGCTCAGGCCAGCACAGCAGCGGCCATCTTGACCCTTGACAATGCCCACATCAGAGGAAAAACAGCCCTGGGGGGGTCTTGTGCCTACAACTGGCTGTTTAGCCTGAAGGAAGTGACTTCCGTTAGTTGTGTTCAGCCCATTGCCCAGAACTAGTCAATGGCTTCACCAACTATCAGGAGATTAGGAAGTGTGGGTCTGCCATGTGCATGGAAGGTGGGAACCCAGGAGGTTTTGGGGAGCAGCTCTCCTGGGTACCATAGTGCACTTAGTGCCTAACAGAGTCTATCAGGGAGTAGAGGATGAGAACATTTTTGTTGAAGGTGGTTTCCTGGTCAACCAGTCTTCCAAAACAGCCCTTACCAAGGTACCGATGGCCTCTATGTTGCTGTGTCCATTGGGCACTCCTAGCCCTCATCTTCCTCAACCTTGCTGGTTATTCCACACCCTTCTTAGGGTCTTCTTGGCTTGAGGACACAGTTCTTCCCCAATTTCCTTCCTGCCCCCAAGTAACTACTTCCTTGGATCCTATGCAACTTTTTCTTCTACTGCTGGACCTTGTTTTGGGTTTCTCAGACCATGGCCCTACCTGCTCAGCAGAACTCTTCCATCCCTTCCTTTGAGCTTTCCCTTTGATGGAGGTGACTCACCTTTTGTTTTGTTTTGTTGTTTGACTTTCAATTTCATGCATTTCACGGACTACTTGATATCTTATTGATAATATCTCAATATCATCTCAAACATATTACATTAAAAACCAAAGTTATGACCTTTCTACCCTGGTCTGTATTTCCTGGACCCTGCATCTCACTGAATGACATTGCCTACGTACTCACAAGATCCAGACACCCAAGGGTCCCCTTCAATACTTCCTTCTCCCTCAGTCTTCCATGCTAAATACCAAGTCCCCTCGACTTAGCTTCCATACTTCTTGAGTCCATGCAGCCCACCGTCTCCAGCTGTTACACCATCTCCATTCCTCTCCCATCTTTGTCACCCGTCCATGCGGCCACTTCATCCCACCTGAATGGTACAAGTTCCTCCTGGGGCTTCCTTGCCCATTCCAGCTGTAGCTGCATGCTCTCCAGGCTACGGCCACGGGGATCCATCCCCAGTGTGAACCCAATTCCAGCTCCCCCCACTGCAGAACACGTCAGGGCCCTCGCACAACCTTCCATCTCCAGTGCCGTGCCGCTCCCTGCCTGGGTCACTGTGCAGGGCCTAAACATGGCGTCCACAGAGCGGCTCTTCTGGTTGGTTTTAGACTTCCCAGGGACTGACTGTAGCAGATGTGGGGAGAAAGGCTGCTCTCCAGAGCAGACAGACAGACCCCTTTCAATCCACCTTCCTCCCATCCATAGAGCTCCCTGGGCGGGGCAGGAGAGGTCCCCATGGGGCTGGCTCTATTCCTGGGGGTGAGGGTGCGTCAGTTGTATCTGAGGACACCATCAGGAACCACAACAGTCATTTCTCTTTTCGTGGCTTTGAGGTCTGGGGGTGGAGGGGCTGGGTTTCTGAGACCCCTGGGGCCCACAGTGGGAAAGATGAGCCAATTTCAGGGGAGTGCTGGGAAGACTCTCGGGGACCCGCAGGTGGCTGGCCTTCCCTGGCTTTGTACCCTCAGCAGCCTTGCCCACGAACGCTGAGAACAGAGCTCTCGTTTTCTCCTAACTCATGAGGAAGCTGCTCCCCTTATCTCTGTATCGCAGATGGGGAGACCAAAGCTCAGAGAATTTAAGGGTTGGACGCAGGTTCTCACGGCTGTCCAGTGGTACAGCTAGGACTCCTGGCCACACCACCCAATTCCCAAAGCCAGCCTCTTTCCCAGCTTTGATGCTTACATTCTGCCTCTTCTCTGAGGAACCACAGCCAGGGAGGCCAGGAACCATAGGGCAGTGTTGGGGCCCAGAGACCAGCAAGGGTGGAAGCTGCCCACCCCGCACCGCCTGTCCTGAAGGGACAGGGAGAGAGCAGTGCTGGGACCCCAGTGACAGAAGAGCTCTGGGACAAGTAAGAAGCTCATGGTAGACGCAGACTTTACCAGAGTTGCCCCTTCCTCTGTTCCCCCATGGTCTCCTCTCCTGCTGAATCCAGAAGAGACCAACAGACCAAGGAGCCAGGTGATCTGATTGTGAGAGCACCGGCCTCCTGCCAAGATGGAGAATGGGTGGGGATAGATAGAGACCCAGCAACAGGGCCTCTTCTCTCTTCCTCCTCCCCCATTCGGTGGGGTCACCAACTGGGGGCCCCTGCTGGTTTCTGTCCAGCTCCTCTCTATATGGCCCAGCCTGTGGGTGTTGAGGGGTTGACTGAAGGAGCAGGCCAGGCGCCATCTTGAGTGTGTGATCTCCTCAGCAGGGACACCACCCTGGGCATGCTAGCAGCCAGCCTCCAGTCAGATAAAATAAAACCTGCCAGGGTCACCAGGAAGCTGAAGCAGTGCCTGGCTGAGGAGGGGTTGGGAAGAAAAAGGGGCCAGGAGCAGGGTGGCCTGAGGAGACCCTGTCCACTTTTTCTGGAAGGCCGTGAACTTCCTCCCAGGAGCCCTGGCTCCTTGAAGGTGGGGGCACTAAATATTGATGAATTAGTGGAGTTCGCGCTGATTCCTGAGCCGTAAATTTTCACGATGTGTGTTTGGTTCAGCAAGGGAGAATTAATCTGGCCTATTGTCCCCTGTGCTGAGCTGTTATAAATAATGTTGTCCTGATGTGGGGAGGTAGAGGGCAGGGCCACCATTGGGAGAGAGGCTCACCCTGAGCAGGGGGCGTTGGTGGTGAGGGGTGGAGGGAGGCTGAGGGGCAGATGTTTGGAGAAGGCACCCCGCACTCCTGTCTGATGCTGACAGGAAATTTTCAGAAAACTGCCAAAGAGAGCACCAGTCATTAAATCCTGATTGCTAAATGTCTTCTCCAGTCGATGACCTCAGTGGTGCTGGAGTCCCAGCACCCTGAGGAGACGGTGTGGCCTCCCTCGGGGCCTGGGTGGTGGCTTTCAGTCAGGAGCTTCTCCAGTTGGAAGCCCCCAGCCCAGTACGGGCTGTTAGGAGGTAGCGCTGGGCAGTGAGTTTCACTTCCGAGGGCTGGGCCTCTGCAGGCGGAGAGCTCTGAGGGGCACAGAACCCCGAGCCCTTCCTTCTCCCTCCTCTTGCGCCTCCTCTTCCTCCTCCTCCTCCATGACCCAGGAAGTGATAAGAAGCAGACTCAGCTTCCTGTGCTCCTTCCCACTCAGCAACAGGCAAGTTGTTCAGCCCCTCCAAACCTCTACTGCCTCAGGGTCAAAACAGGCAACAGGAAGTGGCCCATCGCTCAGGGGTGATGCTTGGTAGGAACCCCAAGAGTCCGTGGATGCTGCCCTTCCCTAAGGGTTCCTCCTGGAAAAGGCACAGGATGGCCAGTGTGCCATGGGGTTGAGTTGGAACCATGGTACCCAGGACAGTGAGCAGCTCGGGCAATGCCCCCTTAACCTACACATGGCCAAGATCAGAGTCTTCGCTGTCCTGTGGGGGTGGGAGTGGCAGAGGGAGGACAAGACGGAAGGCAGGGGAGGGCAATGGCTCCACAGACAGAGGGTGTGGGAGGGGGGAGGAAAGAGAGAAGAAAGGAGAGGAGAGAGGATGGGAGAGGAGGGCAAGGGAGGAGAGAGGAAGGTGGAAAAGAAGGGAGATGGGGTTTTTTTCATGCAGCCAGGCACCACCCATGCTAAGTCCATCTTGCCAGGGAGGAAGGTGAGGAGACCAGTGTTCTCCTGAGGGCTCCGTCCCGCAGCACGAGGCCCTTGGCCCAGTCACTGACCCATCCACCCTTGGCAAGGGAAAAGCGCGCGGGGAAGCGGGGTTGGGGTGCTTCCAGGGGGAGGGATCCCAAGCTCTGGCTGTGCGTGAGTCCTTACTTGCACTGAGTTACCAGGTAGATGGGGGGCAGGACAGGTGAGTGCCGAAGGCCAAGGCAGGAGATGCCAAAGGGGTCAATGCTGTCCAATTTGGTCATGCAGATTTCAAAAGCTTATTGGAGGGGACTCAAGGGCTGTTCGGGGGATGACCTGGTGCAGCAGGAAGCCAGGAGGGAGCAGAGGAAGGGGAGTTATTTTGCAGCCACCCAAGCCTGGCTCCAGCTTGCTGTGTGTGCAGGTATCTGGGTCCCCTGGGCGGCAGAGGCAGGGTGAGGAGAGGGGCTGCAGGATTGAGACAATGGGAACCAAAGTCCACAGCCCAGTCGCTCTGCCCTCTGCAGTGTGATTTCCACACTCGTAAATCCTTCCCAAATCACAGGGCTACCTGAGTTAGCTGACAGAGCTGGGAACACCTGGGCAGAGAAGGCCTGGCCATGCTGAGGCGCCTGGGTCCTCAGTGAGACCTTGAGCCATGGGCCACCAGCACGGGCCCATGGGCTACCCCCACCCCCAGTCCATTGTTCAGAAGCAGACAAGGGGGCCCAGTGAAAAAACCCCAGATGGGATCTGCCTCTGTTTGAAACCCCTCAGTTAGCATCAAGTCCCTTGCTGTTAGAATAACGCCTCTCCCCATCGTTTCCTTGGCCCTCAAGGCCCCTGCCACATTCTCCACCCACACAGCTCCCGCCCCTGAGTGCTCCAGACCCCCGACCTCCTGTGGGCTCCCAGCCTTTCATCCTCTGGGCCTCAGGGGCTCTGCTGCTGCTGCTCCCTCTGCTGGGATCTTGGCCCACTTCACGCCTCTCGTGTCCTGTGCTGCAACCACCCTGTCCTACTTGGGGCATTAACAACAAGGGTAATGAAATGGTTAGTTGTCCAATGCATCTTCCCCTCTCTGCCTCCCAAGGTTCAATGTCTGCCTCAGGGGGTGCCAAGGACCAGAACCATCTTAATCACCCATAAGCCCAAGCGGCTTGTTAGGTGTATGCAAAGCATTAGACATTTACAGAGTCTAATGCATCTTGTGATAAAGCTGCTGTCAGTAGGGTGAGTACTGATTGGGGTCGGACAGATCTGGGTTCCAGTCTCAAGTCTGTGACTGTCAAGTGTGTGAGCCAAGGGTGCACCTTAACTCTAGTGTCCTCTTATTCCTCATCCAAAGGCAGAGGACCAAGCACTTCCCTGCTAAAGCTCTTTGGGACGGAAGCTACCGAACATCAGCTCTTGGTCACCTCCTTCCATAGGACCCCGGAGTCTCATCAGAGCCAGGCCACACTGGACCTCACAGTGGCCTGGTGACAGGAGATCCTGTTTTCCCAGGGGCACCATGGCTGGAAAACTCATCCCTATCCTGCCCCTGTGGCCTCCGTGAGAACCCAGCACCTCGGGGGTTTTGCTTTCATAGTTTTCAAACAAGACAGAAGAAAAATGAAGCCATCCGGAAAGTGATAGCGACCCATTCTGCCAGCAGCCTGATGTGTTTTGCCACAGCCGGGCACTGTGGGCCTGGCTTATTTATTTATTTTTTATGTCCCTGACTTATGAGTCAGTTGGTTGGCTCAGCGGTAAAACACAACCCACTATCAAGGAAATAGCTGGGGAGCTGCATGCCAACGCACCACTCACGACTTCTGAAAATCTCTTGTTTTCTGGCCAGCATGAGTCAACTGGAGCTGTGGTTCTTCGAGTTGCTCTCCAAGACCCAATGCCAAGTGCATTTGAGATCCTTCAACAATTGCCTCGCGATCGCTGTGCACCGCCAATACATGTTTGCTGTAATTATACAGCGTCCAAAGGAAAAGCACAAAAGACTTGTTGATTTTGGATGGGCTCCGGCCCCTGAGAGGCGAGAGCTGACCCGGGCTTCTGGCAGAGTGTGGGCAGGCAGGCAGGCCAGCCGGCCGCCCCGGTGAGGACGTGACCAGCTGGGGCAAGTGTTGAACTCAGGCCATCCAGGCCAGAACCGGAGTGCTCCAGCCAGCTGACTCAAGAGCGGCTTTCTTTGGAGAATAACCCGAGAGAACAAAACGAGGAACTGGAGCTCCTATATAAAGCAGCTCGCGCCTTCCTCCAGCCAATGAGTCCCCGAATGATAATCATCTCGAAAGTTGGCCACTCTCCCTGCCTCCCTTTCCGTCGCTAAACAGGCTCATTGTCTCGCATCTCTGCTGGGAAACATCTTGGCTTGGGAGAGGTCTTTCCATGGTAGCCTGGACCTGTGGCCCCTCAGACCCCACTTCCTTGTGGTGCTGGGTGGTCAGGGGGACAGCTGAGGTATGCTGGCAAGAAAGAGAACCCTCATTTGGAGTAGGGGACCTTGGTCATAAGGCAGGTGCCATGCAAAGTAGTTGTCCACATGGGGTTCACTTTCTGCATCCGTTACTGGATGGGCATGGTTTAGAGCCTGCTTTCCACAGGTATCCCTTAAAATTTTTAAATTGGAATAACACTTCTCTCCAGGGAAAATTGACATGGGACCTTGCTGCCTAATGAGGACCTGCTTGTTAGAAATGGGCATTGTCACCTCCCACAGGTCCATCCCAGCATTTCCAGCCCAAACCCTTCCCACTGACCCCGGGCCTGCCATGTATTTGTATGGGTACCACGGGACACCGTGTGTAAACCCTGAGCTCTGATCTCCAAGGCTCCCGCCAGCCTTCGGATCTGGAGCAGAGTCTATGGCAACTGAGATGAAATGGTGGTGGCCACCTTGGGCTGTCACAAGTGGCCCTGGGCCCCTCTCCTGAGATGTGGTGGAGAGAAGGATAAATCCATGAGAAGATGACAGCCCACAGCCACAACAACAACAACAAAAATGATTTTGCTCCCACTGAAGTTTCTTGAGCAACTGGCAGGCTGCCACGAATGTACTTAGGCGGAAAATCACCAGAAAAAAATGATATAATCTGACAGATTTTTCACAGGCTTAAATATTCATGAATTAAAGGAATTGGCAGAATTTTCTACATTATTAGCTTTCATCATGGCTGCAAGAGCAGTTGGTGTACTGGCTGCTCTTCAAGATCCATTAATCTCGTCCATCACGAGAGCAACCATTTTAAAATTAGCTATTTTTGCAGAGTGATGGCGTACAGGGGAGACGGGGAGACTGAAATGTGGCTCCAGTGTGAAGGTCCTCACCTTCTCCCTGAGAAGCAGCCAGGAAAGCCAAGCGGTGTCACAACAGGAAGGGGTCAGCGGCACTCGGAGGACAGGATGGTAGACGTCCAGGTGCATCCTGGGATATGGGGCCTTCTAGTTCTCCAGACATTGAAGACCAGTGGGAGTTCAGATAGATTTCCAAGAGGCCTAAGAGACCTCAGTGGGGGCTTTTGGGTGAGGAAGTTGCAGTCCTTCTACCAGATGGTACCCAGGTAGCTTTCGCTCTGTGCTGGGTGCCCTGGTGTGGGTGCACGGTCTCATTCCAGCCTCGAAGAACTCAGAAGGTGGGCAAGCACAGGCGCACTCGCACACACACACACAGCAGTTTAGTAAACAAGTCACAGAGAGGTTAGGCCAGTGGATAGCATGGCCCTGATTCAGAGCCACATCTTTCTGTCCCTAAAGGTAGTGGGACACGCTGTCTATCGTGTTGATTATGGGCCGCTGGTCCCAGGAAGGGATGTGTTCTTCCAAACACATCCAGTGCCTCTTTTAAATATGATGCAAAATCGTAGACCAGAAACACAAGGCCCAGGTGGGCCCCTCCCTCCGTTCCTCCCGTCTATCTTTTCCTCTTTGTTTTAAGCTGCAGACGTCACTATAACCCAAGCCTTGTGTGGTCCACAGATCAGGTGGTGACTGCCACCGAAAAGTTAGTTACTCCCAATCCCCAGAAGCCGTGTAGCCCAACAGAAAGCAGAGGGAAGCCCCGGGGTGTGTGTGTGGGGGGGGGTGCAGAGTTCAGCAAGGGCTTTTCTCATGGCTCTTATGGGCTGGAATGGTCAGGGCAGGGAAAGCAGGTTAGGATTGGCCAGCCGGGATAATTTCAGCAGGCTCCCCGACATCAACAGCAGGGTGAACCTTTCTTGTCTGGTACCTGCTCCTGGGTGCGACAGCTCAGGAGAGGAGGGGCGGGCTGTGGCATCAGGACTGGTTTGCATATTGCTGTGGTTTTTGCATTTGAGTCCCTTCCAGAATTCATGTCGAAACTCAATCCCTGTGCAACAGTATTGAGAGGTGGGGCCCGGCCAGGTGATCAGGCCTCGGGGGCCCTGCCCTCGCAGATGGGATTAGGAGCTGATAAATGGACAGCAGAGAGCCAGCCAGGCCCTTTTGCCTTGTTTGTTCTTCCGCCCTCTCACTATGTGAGCACATAGTGTTTGTCCCCTCAGGAGGACAAAGTGTTCTTAGAAGAAGAGACCAGGCTGTCACCAGACACTGCCAGCACCTTGACCTTGGACTCCTAGCCTCTAAAACTGAGAAAATAAATTTCTGTTCTTTATCAACTACCTGGTCTGTGTTATTGCACCACAAAAGGATGAAGACACACGCATAAGGCATACTCACAGGTGCGTTCTGTACTTCCTAGAGCTGACCAGTCTCAGGAAGGGCCATCTCTCCATGGTCAGCAAGGCCCCAGGGGACAAAGTTTTCATGTCAGCAAGACCCCAGAGGTCAAACCTTCAGTCCACAGGAAATGCAAAGGCGTGGTTAATGCCGTTTCTCCCATCCAACCTCCCACCTGTCCACGTATTTACTGAGCTCCCACTATGCTGGATAGGTCTGACCTTGTCCTGGGGGTCTTGCTATGACCAGTTTTTAGGATAGTGATGAGATTTGCAAGTTCTTCAGAGCCTGCTCCTTTCCCATCTGCTTTCATGCTGGGAGCTGGACCAGGATTTTCCTAGCTCCCTCTCTGCTCAACAAGTTGGCCTTGTTGCCCATGAGCTAGGACTCAGGAGAATCAGAAAGGGAAGTCCTTGTTTCATTAACATCTGACATGTTTAATGACCACAGGCAGAAGAGCCAAGCATAACAGACACAGGCCATAAACCCCAAACAGCCGCATGGGATGTCTTTGGGTGAATGGCAGCTACCTGGCTGAGACCGGTGCTGTGGGTGGTGAAAGGAGAGTACTCTCTGTCTGTGCTTGGGCCCAGCTCTCTTTCTGGGTTCCAGAATGTTTCTTTGTGGTTGAGGAGTGATGTCTGTTTGCAGACAGATTGAGTGGGGGAGCTAGCGTTTGGGTAGTGTTTCTCACATTTATCATCAACAATAATGATGATTAGTCATCATAATAATTAATAATTATTTATACTTGTAGGGTTCTTATTTGTGGAATGTCTACTCCACTGCCAATTGCTCTACAACAACTCATAATGATAGCCAAAGTTGACTGAGCCCTGCTGGGGACCAGGCTCCACAGAGCTCAGTACTATCTAGACATTGCCGTGTTCGGTTCACACATCATCCCTGTAAAGGAAAGGTGTACTCTCCCTTACAGGTAAGGAAACTGAGGGCCAGGGAGGTTAAGGAATCCACCTATGGCCACATGGTGAAGAAGCAAAAAAGGTGGAACTCAAAATTCAGTTTTGTCTGACAGCCACCTCTTCTACATCCAGCCTGACCAGTGAGCAGGAGAAGGGAGAGAAGGGTGAGGGAAGGGGCAGAAGCCGCAGAGTCATGCCCAAGCAGGGGAGGGTTTCCCGGCTAGCTCTAGGGGGCTCTGAGCTTGGCACTGGCTGTATATGGGTCCTGGCCAGGAGAAAGCATCGAAGAGGCAGGATTTCTGACTCAAATCCACTGAAGCTCCATGCACGAACATGAATCTAAGGCCCCTGCCCTGGCACTGGGGCCCTAACAGAGCCACTAAGTGACAGATAACCCCTACTAAGCGTGGCTGTTCTATCCTGGGACATCTCCCTGGATTCACAGCTGGGGTAGAGTCCTCCACCACCCTCTTGCCCCTTGACTCCACTTGCAGCTGGTGTCTGTCACCCTGCTGGAGATGCTTCCAGACACACATGGAGGAACCCTCCTGGGGTTTGCTGTCTGATTCTGGGAAAGCCCACCAGGCTGTTTTGTACTGTGTATTTTAATATTGCTGAGGAATCAGCCCTTGGACACAAGAGCTTTGGGCAAGAAGATGGAGATGTGAATGTTTGACTCTATGGGAAGACCAGGTGGCTCCCTTCCAATATGGCGCCCTGACTGGAAAGGAAGGCAGATGGTGTGGGTGGGTGTGTGAGGATGCAGATGAGCGGAGCCTGGGGCCTCCTATGTCTTTCACTCTTGGAGGAAGACAGAATGGAAGAGCAGTGAGGGTGGGGACACAGAAGACAGTCCACTGGTCAATCGGGATTGCCAGGCACTGGCCCTGGACATCCCCTGGGCTGGGCAGTGGACAGCATGACTACTTCGCCCTCCCAGCACCCTGTGCCTGTTGCCTCTAGACTTGAGCCCCAAGTGCATGGTGAGGAGTGCAGGGGACGGGGGACCAGACATTTTGTAAGCTGGCCCAGGTCCCCTCTCTGTCCTGCATCTGGACTCCATCCTCCTCGGCATGCACCTTCTGGGCTGGCGTCACCAGACCAGCGGGGTCCCCTTCACACTGTGTGTTTCCTCACTAGATCCCCCAACCCTGCCTGCTTCCTGTTCTCCCCTTGCTCTCTCTGCACCCTGTCTCATTCACTTCTGGGTCAGGTGGGCTGTGATGAGTGCTTGCACCCCGCTGTATGGTGAGCTCTGTGAGGCGGGAACATTGCAGGGACCATGGGGGTCTAAATGGGACGCGGTGAGGTGCCCAGCTCCCTCCCTCCCTGGCCTGAGCCCCCAGAGCTGCTTCTAGGAAGAAACAGGACCTGCAGGGTAAGCAGAATTGGGGGTGATGGGGAGGCAAGGCGTGCCTGTGGGCACAGACTGGGGGAGGAAGAGCTGGGGACAGGAACCGAGGAGACAGCAGGAAGAGAGTGAAAGGCCCACAGGAGGAAGGCTGAGCGGTGGGGGCGTTGAAAAGCCCTCCTGTGGCATCTTGGACCGGATCAGGCTGAGGTCGGACGTGAAGGAAGGCGGGACAGGCCGATGGGAGAGGGTTCTGCACCCATTGGCATCTCCTCACCCGGTGTCCCTGTGTCACCTCCCAGAGCAACAGCCCCTGGATTTGCATGCAGGAGGTTTGGGTGGTTGTAATTGGATTGCATCTCCCTGCGGTCCTAATTGCCCTCCTCTGGCCTAGCCTTTCAGGCTGGGGGCGGAGCACCTGAAAGGGTGCAGTAGACCCCCGTGCCACGGGCGGACTGGCGAGGACAGACTGGGGGATGCGCCATGGTGGTCTCTTCCTGCACCCTCCTGCACCCTCCTTGCTGAGACACAGCCTTTCTGCTCAGGCCCTGCAGGAGGCAGGAGCCCTCCAGGACTCCCTGGGGGCTGAAGGTGCAAGACCCATCCACAACAACTAGCAGGGTCAGTGGAAGTATCTCCCCTGGTTTCTCACACCCGGGATTCTTCTCAGCAATGCCCCAAAGTCACCCACTCCAACTTTATGGGGACACAGATGGAACCATGCAGGGCTGCACCTGCTCCTGGGCTTTCTGGTCAGGCACATAGGTTAAATGTCCATCACAGCCAGCGCCTCCTAGGCAGTGGAGGCGGTGCCCAGCTGCCCTTTCTTGTGATGTAGGGTTTTGATTGGTTGAGGGAGCAAAGCTGTCAAAACCACTGTCCTCTCTTCCTCAAAACCACAGTGCCGATGGCACTGCCAAGGGCCAGCAGTAGTAGTCTTTAAAAAGCAGGGCTGCTCCACAACGGAGGCAAAGGAAGGCCCAGGGATGTGCGGTGTTGTCTGTTGTGACAATTCTGTGACAGGAAGAGGAAAGATGTCATGGCAACTGGCGCTGGGCAGCAGTTCCAGATCTCAGCTCTCAGTTCCTCATCTGTACAATGGGGATACCAATGCCTACCTACTGTCTTTTTTGGTGCTGTTTAAAGGCACCTGTAATTGTCCTGCATGCAGGATGTGCTACCTAAATGGTGACTGTTATTATCAGGACAGTATCATCACCCTCGTTATTGCTTTGTCCTTCCAGCTGTACCATAATGCAGCTATGGGACACTGAGGTTTACCTCCTTTATAGAATAGGACCATGATTCTCGCTGCCTGGGGATTGGGAGGCTGTTTATGTAAAGCCCCTGGCATGGTGCCAACCCTTTAAATGAGGCACAAAGTCGAACACAATTCCCCTTTCCCTTGTCCCACTTCCTTCCTCACAAAAGTCAGGCCCCGAGGCCCAGGGAGGTGATGGTCAAGGCTTTATAGCACTCTCATGGCAAATCCACACGCAAAACCCAAGCCAAGGACCTGCCCTTCTCCCCACACCGCGTCCTTTGGTCACCATGCCCAGCCCTGCACCCCGGTCTGAATTTCCACTACAGATTCTGAATCTGTTAGTCACCGTCAGGCCATGGACCTGGGCTCCCTCACCCATCTGCGGCCATTGTACCTATTCTTTGGAGAAGAGCCCAGGACTGGCTTAAGCACAGGAACTGTTCGCAGCTTTATAAATTTCCTCTGGCTGGATTACCATCCTGTGGGAAAGACTCAGAGAACTAGGAAGAAAAGGTATGCAGGAATATGACGCATTCTCCGGGGCCACGGGCTCACCTCAGAGGGAAGGGCCTCCCCCGGGGCCTGTCTCCCACCACTCACACACACACTTTGGTGAACCTCTTTTTCTTTGTGAGGTTCAGATTGCCTCTGCAGTGCAGTCAAGATGTAAACCTCTCTAGGAGACTACAACAGTCCCCTGGCGTCTGCCCTGCCCCGGCCACACACAGCAAGGCCTGGGCTTTCAGGAATCCACCCTGAGCTCCTCTGTTAGGCTCCAGCTGCTTGCAGACACGCAAGGGCTGCAGGTGGCAACACCTACTGACCCCAGGAAGAAGCTCAAAGGTAGGGAGAAGCTGGGAGCAGGCGAGGCGGAGGACTCTAGGGGCTCGAACAGGACAGGGTCCATCAGAACAGCCGGGCTCAGAGTGTGCAAGCTGGTGTAAAGCCAGACTGCGTGGGTTCAAATCACTCTGCCACTGGCTATGGGACCATTGTACAGATGAGTTACCTCACCCTATGCAAAACAAGAATCATACCAGTACCTAAAGCAAAGTGTTGTCTGCAGGTGGAATTAGAACCCTGGTGCTACGCCAGAGGCCAACATAATGCCAGAGAAAGGACACAGCGGTTGGATGGGACAATTTCAGAGGCCAGAGACAGAGACCAGGCAGCAAGCAGGGCCTGCAGGGAGGCCCTGTAGCTCCTTTCTGCCCAGCGTGGGTTAAACGTGAGGTGCTGAGGTCTCAGATCTGCGGGGCTGGGGCAGACAGGGGGGCTCCTGATGGGGTGGGAAGGGAGCAGACAGACACCAGACACCCTCCACACAGCCAAGGACAAATGTCCCGCCACCAGTCGGGTCTTGACGGCACCTTTTTATTCAACCATCTCTTTTCCAAGGCTCCAGTCCCCAGAGTAATCCAGGCCTTGGTCCCTTTACTGCTGTCTGCTTGTCTTCCGAAGCACTGCCTTGGTGCCAAGATTTTCAGAGCAACAATTATGGAATCTAAAGATGCTTTTGAGAACCAAACAGGAGGATGGAGTCTCCTTTCTGCTGTCTAGTGCCCTGGGTGAGGTGTCTGGTCAGCCCAGGCTCTGAGAGTAGGCTGTAGCGCCCCTCACCCCACTCCCACCCTGTCTCCCCATTCTTCTCTAATCCCTTCATGCTGGCTCTGTGCTGGCTTTGACCTCCAATGTCCATCAGCGCATTCATTAGGCAGGCAGCGCTCTATCAAGCAGGATCTGCCCGCAAAATAGTCATCAAGTCCCAAGCCACGGAATCAGAGGCTCAGGCCAGCTTGTGTGGATTTCACAGGCTGTCGATTCCCGCTGCTCCTCGATGGACCAGTCCCCTCTGGCCTGGCCTCTCTTCCTGATCCACCCATGATGGAGAACTCAGTACTGCAGCCACAGCCAGGGGTTCTGGGTTTATTCATCCCCAAACACGTGGATAAGACCAGGAGCTGCTGTCACCCACGGATGTCCCACTTGGACTTCTGTCCCGTGTCGGGTGTGGGGCTGGTGGAGGAAGGCACGGGGAGAAGCTGTCTGGACACACAGCTCTAGGGGTCGGGGAGCAGGAGCACCAAGAGCACAGTGGCAAGAACAGGGCCCTGATGATGCACAGCCCTCTGCTCGCTCTGCAGTGGGAAAGGGCAACGCGCTTTGTACCCCCACCCCAGGCTCTGCCTTACTCGCCCCTGACTTCAGTCTTCAGAACTATCCAGGAGCTGATCACCTGCATTCCACAGCTGGGAAGTGGATTCTGAAAGCCTCCCTTGGTGAGGCCCCAGGGTCCCCTGCCTTGTGACACGCTGAAGGAGGACACACCACCGGCAGGGACTCTGCCACTCTGATCCTGGGCACATGTGTGATGGTAAATGCCATCGCTCTCTGAGGGTTACCATCGCTCTCTGAGGGTGCTGGTCTGCGTCTGCCCGGCACAGCGCGTGGTGTTTACCTGTTCTCAGGGCTTTGTTCCCCTCCTGCGGGTGCTGCTCCCCGAGGAGGCTGAGCCCCGTGTCCGACTCCTGGGGGAAGGACACACCTCCGCCCCCGAACCACCTCCCCTCCTAGGTTCCCACCAGGCCCTGGGGATGCTGGGAAGCTGAGGCCCTCCCGGAGCCCCTACCCCACAGCTTCGTGAATATGATGTGTTCCCTTCTCTGGGGACCCTCACGGTCCCTGGCAACTGTTTTTATAGTGACCTTGCCCTGGGCCTCAAGGTCACTCGAGTTTCTCTTTCTATCTCAACCTGTGAGCTCAAGATCTTGAAATGGGGGAACAGTGACATCAGATAGGTCTGGGTGTGACCCCCACCACCACACTCTGGCTGTGTGACCTTGGGCAGGTCGCTGCTCCTCACTGAACTTCAGTTTCCTCAACAGTAAAAGAAAATAATGACTTACAAAGTCACAGTACATTCACACTACAATTCTATCCCATTCTGAATCAAGCATTATTACTATTATTATTATTATTTTTGAGATAATGTCTTGCTTTGTAGTTCAGGGTGGCTTTGAACCTGCAGCGATCCTCCTGTCTCAGCCTCCCATATGCTGGGATCACAGGTGTGTGCCATCAGGGATTAGTCTAGGCACTTTATAAATATGACCTCACTGAATCCTTGCAATAACTCTGTGAAATAATTGCCATTATTTAACACCCATTAACAGACAAGTGAACTGAGATCACACCCATAGTTAATAGCAGCTCAGGGGCTCTGACCTTGGTGCATAGTAGATGCTCATGAAATGTTATTTCCCTCACCCTCTCACAATCTGTTTTCTCTTTTGCCCTGCAAGCACACACTGTGGCCACAGCAAGGTGGGACTGTGACAAGCAGACAGTGTCTGAGGAAGGCTGGGATAGCATGCAGAGGTGCCCGTCGTTACCCTCTCCCTCTGTGTCCAGCACCCCAGATCATGAGCTGGTGGTGATGCAGGGCTGGGGTGCAAGTTCAGGGGGTGTGGCTTCAGGGAGTTGGTCAGGAAGGACCCTGTCCTGGGAGCAGCTGGACAGCTTCCCAAAGTGTCACAGTCCCGCACTCTCCTGCCCCCTTCCTCCTGGTTTCTCAAGTCCTTGGGCAACACAGGCCCCAGCGGCAGCCCTTGACGTTCCCCACAGCCAGCCCGGCCCTGCCAGGCCTCCGGGAGAAGCTGCAAAACCCAGCAGCCGCTCTGGCACGGCCTCTGTGGACCAAGTGGTCGCAGTGGCTGTCAGACAAAGATCTGGATGAGTCACAAGGGAGCAGGAACCAGGTTAGGGGTGGGAAGCAGCACCGCTGGGCTCTGCTCCAGGGCCTGGGGTCCGGCTGGGGAGGAGGAGGAGGAGCGATGCTGCAATCGCACTGCGAATCAACTGGGTCATCTCTTGTGGGTGGTACGGTGCAGGGCTGCCAACCCTCATGGGTTTTTTTTGTAGATGTGGAGATGGTATCTCCCAACTGCCTTTAGCATCTGGCTGCGAGATGGGGCACAGGGAGATGGGGCGATAGCATTTTTGGCAGTGCCAGCAGCTCCGGAGGCATGGGGTGGAGGGCACGGGGCGGAGTTGGTGTTGGAACAAGTTAGGAGCCATCGGGGGAGGACTCCTCCACCAGGGGTTCCCTCTCCAGCTCAGACTTGGCCCCGGGTCTGTTCGTGGGGTGGGAGGGCTGTGAAACACTTGCCATCTCCCCGGTTTGGACTGCTGCCCGCTGTGACATGCAGTAGCCAACTCACCGGCTTGGGGCTGTCCCCTGCCACTTGGGGTAGACAGTGCCATGAAAGGTGGGGGTGGGGTGGGAAGAACATCAGCTTTGGAGTCTGACCAACTTGAAATGAAATCTTGGCTCTGGCCCGCAGCACTGGGCAGTCTCGAAGTAGGCACTGAGCCTTCCTGAGCCCTAGTTTTTTTCTTCCCGCTGAAGCAGAGGTAATGACAGCTTCCCAGCAGGGTGGTTATGAGCGGTAACAATGATCATGTGGGGTGCAAGGCTGGTACACGGCAGGAACCCAAGGCGAGCGAGGCACACTTCTCCCTCCTCTTAGAACACAGCCTGGCCCTGCCTATTACAGCGATGAGCAAATATTTTCCGCCCAAGTGCCCGAACGTAAACATCAGAGGCTTCGCAGCAGTCCACACCGTCTGTCGCAACCTCTCAGTTGCTGCTGTTATGTAGATGCGAATGAGTGTGGCTGTGTTCCAATAAAACTTTATTTACAAAACTAGGCAAGGGACCAGCTTTGGCCTGTAGGCTGTAGTTTACTAATACCTAGCTTCGAGGTTCAAGTTCAAACGCCTCGCCTGGCCTGGCCTCCCCTTGTCAATGCATTAGGTTTGTGGCTGCCCCTGGAGTTGTCCCTGATCAGATCGGGCAAGCCTCCCTGAGGTCCTCAGTGTGCCTTGGCTCACACCAGCACCCCCTCATGACACCTTCCCATTTTCTGTCTACCCTGGGAAATCCACCCTGGTGAACGCGCTGGGCTCAGACCAAGGGGTGTGACTCAGCATTGGACAAGCCCATCCTCCAAGCCAGGGGTCAGGCCGGCTGACCTCATGATCACTCCCTTTGCAGGACGCCAAGGTCCCTGTGTCCCCCAACCCCGGCTCCTGGGAACCCCTTGGATGGCTCCATGACCCGTCTCCATGGTGTACCCTAGACTGCTTGTCTGCACCCACCTCAACCCACCTGGTGTCTTTCAGACTCCTGCACGGGTGGACCCGGGAGTCTCAGGAATCTTCCTTCCCACTGTGGCCTCTTCTCCTTTTTATCCTTTCTCCCGGAGTGCCAGTTAGTCCTGTCATACCCACCCTATCATGTTTTCCTGACCACTTAACCAGGCTTTCCTGATGCCTCTGAGATCATTTCTTCAAATCTCTCTTCTAATACAGTAACATGGTCTGGGTCTAACACATCCTTCAACATTTTCATTTCAAAGAGTGCATTGTTAATTTCCACAAGCTCTGTTTGATCCTCTATGAACATCTGCCTGTAACTTCTGTAACTTTGTCTCTTATTCTTTGGCTGTGTTTTCCACCCCGTCTTCTATTTCTTTCGGCATTCCATGCATAGTTATTTTACGGTCAGCCTCATTATTGTAATACTTGAAGTCTTTAAAGATCTGAATCAGTAGTTTTCTACTGGGGTTATTGTCCCCTCTGGGGGACATTTGATAAGGTCAGGGGCATTTTTTTGGTGGCCACGACTGGGGAGGGGCCCTAGGGGAAAGAGAACAGGGCTGCTGGTAGATATCTTGAATGCACAAGACAGTCCCTGCAGTTAAGTATGATTTGGTCAAAATGTTAATAGCTCTGAGGTTAGGTTGTTGTTTCCGCTGACTCTTGCTCATGGTGACTCACTGCTTCCAGTGTTTTGTAAAGTTTCTCTTTGGTAAATCAGATTGAGAACAATTTTCCAAAGAGGATTTGTCCTTGCTCATGCCAGCCACCAGGGGGCACTGCCAACCCGGGACCGGCTTGTTTGACATCTAGGTTGTTCCCCTCACCTTGTGGGCAGCAGAAACTCAACGCCCAGACTCACAGGAGAACTGGTGATGTGTTTTTGTGCATCAGACCTGGCTGTCCGAGAGCTGGCTTCCATGAGCTGGTTTGGGTTTCTGTGGTGACCGCCGTGACCTGCCACCCAACGCATCCTGTGGGCATGTAGGGGCCAAGGGTCCAGTAGTTTGTCCTTTACCATTTCCCACAAGGGCCCAGAAAATGGAAAATGCAAACGCTACTGAAAGGAACCTCATGTTTCCTCATCTTCACACAATTTGTCCAAGGATAGGTCTCAATCGGGACACGGAATTGGCAAGGTTTTGGGGACACCCATACCGTGCCCCATAAGTGTGACAGGACAGAGGAATTAAAGTATAGGCTGACAGGATGTCATCAGAAACGGCCTTTAAAAGGTAAGACCTAGTCAGGGATGGTGTCCTTACCGATGATTCCAAAATACCCAAAGCGCTCAGAGCCCAAACTTTACACTGGCATTGGCAGCAGAATCTTGGTTGATTCGTCCATGGCTTTGTATTTGGTTAAGAATAGTTGAGGACGTAACTGCAGAGCTGATGCATTTGACTACAAGACCCTGCCAGGAGCTTTACATAACACACACATTTTACAGAATAGCACTAACCAATCAGAACCTTTGTCATTTTCTCACTGTGCAGTTCAGGCTGGTTTTGAACACGCAGTGATCCTCCTGCCTCAGCCTCCCAAGTGCTGGTATTATAGGCGTGCACCACCACACCCGGCAGTATTTGTGGCTCCCAGTTCTGGGGAAGGGGTTGTTAACTCATATTACTAACTTTCAGGGAAAGAACCCCTCACCCACAGTGCACACATGGGAATACATTGGAACCCTCACTGGCTGACGCTGTCACCTGCTTTCAGCGTACGCTGAGTGACAGTGGGGTCTGTATTTAGGAAGCTCAGCATCTTGGGATCACTCTGAGGCTACTGACTGTGCAGGGATTTGAGCGTAACACACTCCTTTGGGTTCCTCCCTGCCACGGTGCTGGACAGCTATTAAGTGAGAAGAAAATTTTTAATGATTCTTTAATAAAAGAATCGGTTCTCATCTGAGTGTTTGTCCAAACTCTGTTTTGTTTATTTTAAAAAGTACATCAAAGATACAGGAATTTATTATAAAAACAAGAAACATACAATAGGATACAAGAAACTTCCCCTTTGCTAAATGCTTATTCCCCTCCTTAGAAGTAACTCAATTGGCACTGAAGGTCTGTTTTTCCCGGGCCTTTTCTGAATATTTATATACACATCCATGAAGTTATATGCTCTCAGGTATTTTTTCTATGGATGAGATTCTGTTATGCTATATATTGTTTTTCATTTTTTTACTCAGTTATATGTCCTTTCATATTGGCACATATACATGAGACTTTTTTTCTGGTACAGAAATTTAAGATGTGTCATGTACAAATACCAAATACCCACAATGAGTGTCAAAATTTTATGTCATAAACAGGAACTAAAACAATAACAATAATGATAACGATAACGAGAATGAAAGTGAGAAAAAGGGATCTAGAGTTGGAGAGAAGGAGGTGTGGGTGGGAAGGGAAATTAAAACAGAATCAGGAGGTGTGACATACATGTACCTACGCCCTAAGATAATGTAAACTTCATGTATTTCAAACTTCCACTGATAAACTAAAATTTAAAAAGAAAGAAATTTAACATAACTCCCTCTTTGAAGTCATAGTGTTGCCTCAAAGGATGTCTACTTTTAAATTTTGGCAGACACTGCCTAACTACCTTTGCACAACCTCCACCAATTTATACTACATGAAACTGATCATTTGACTTTTCTGGTGCACACTTGATGCTACTAATATTTCTAACTTTGGCCAACCTGATGGTCAAAAATGAAATCTGAATGTTGTAGCAGGCATTTCCCAGCTCTGCAGTGAAGTCAAACGTTTTCCTTTCTGTGTTAGCCATGCCGATGAATGCATTGCCAATGAATCCTTTATAATCTCTACCCATTTTTCTGTAATACTTATCCTTTTCTTGTTGATTTTTAGGGGCTCTTTCTATATGTTTGGTTCATTGTCTTTCACTGAGGTATGTTTTCCAGGCGGTAAAAGATACAGATCTGATGTGTGGAATTTGAAGGGTTCTGACAGATGTCTACACCCACGTAGTCACTGGCCAGATGGAGACAGAAATGGTCTCCAGTACTCCTGAAGGTCCCCTTGGGCCCCTTTCCAGTCATACCCTGCAGGAGTGGCCTTCGTCCTGATTTTTATCACTCGAGATAAGTCTCTTCCTGGACTTCACGTAATGGGATCATGCAGATAAACTCTTTTAAGTCTGACTTCTTTTGCTCAACATATGGCTTTTGAAATCCACCCATGTTGCTACACATATCAATAGCTGGTTCCTCTTCATGGATAAGCAGTACTCCACTGCATGAAGATGCAGGTGACCCTCCAAATTCAAAGCACTGAGGGTTAAAAATATTTGAAAATAGACCGGGGATTCAGCTCAGCGGCCTAAGTGCCTGCTTGGCAAACTCAAGGTTGTGAGTTCAATCCCAGGTGCCAAAAACAAACAAACAAACAAAAAAAAAAAAGAAACAAAAAAAATTGAAAATAATTCTGCATACAGACCTTTCTCCTTGTCATCATTCCCTAAACAACACAGGGTTAAGAATTACTTACATCGCATCTGCACGGTGTCTGGTTTTGTAAGTAACCTAGAGACGATCTAAAGTGTCTAAGGGGATGTGCATAGGAGGTAGGTGAATACTATGCTATTTTATATAAGGATTTAAGCCATCTGCAGTTTGGGGGGTTGGGGGAGTCCTGGAGCAAGCATCCCACGATTCTAAAGGACAATCTTGCCATATGGTGGTTGTCTGTCCCCTTACCAATGGAGAGAAGCATTGCTTCCAGTTTGGAGCCATCATGAACAGAGACGCTGTGAACATTGTACACCACACTTATTCCTCTTATGTAGCTACTTGGGGCCTGAGCGGCCCGGCCAGAGGATAGGTTTAGGCCTAAACTTTATCAGACACCGCCAGATAGTTCTTCAAAACGATTGTATCTGCTGTGTTTTAAACCCACTGCAAACAAAGTTGCTTTTCCATCTCATGTGTTTTAGCATGAAGCAGTTGCCCTTTGCTTTTGAGACGTTTTATGCTTTCATGAAGTTACCTCTGTCTTTTCTTTGTGGGTCCTGGGGCTTGTGTGTTGGCACAGCGAGGTTTAAAATTTTTTTAAACATTTTAAAAGTGTTCTTCTAGCTTGTCTGGTGCATTTGACTCCTTAGGCTATCAGGAATTTAACCTTCTGTGTAATGCAAGAAAATCCTCAATCTTGACCCAAACCATACAAGGTAGCGCTGTTGTTGTTTCCCAATACCAGAGATTGAACCTGAGGCGTTCACAGTGAGCTACATCCCCAACCTTTTCAATTTTTGTTAAGTTTTGAGACAGGATCTTGTTATGTTGCTGAGTTTCCTTGTCTGGGCTTAAGTTTGCCATGCTCCTGCCTCAGCCTCCTAGGCTGCTGGGACTACTGGCTTAAGCAAGGGAGGCATTTTTATGCCATTTTATACACAAGGAAACTGAGACCTAGAGCGATTGTGTGACTAGTTCAAGTACACAATCTGCAGAGTGGAGCACATTTGTCTTATTTAAATTCATTTTCTCCCCACAACTGCAGGTTCCCATCCATATTATTAGCATATATTGTGTCAGGAGGAGAAAATAGCAATATGTGTTATGCATTTGCACAAGCCTACATACCCGCGCATACACACACATGCACACCTGCACTCAATTGCACACACACGCACACGCACACGTCTATATGCACACATACACACCCACAGGCACATACATGCGCACCCACACACATATAAAAATGAATACAGGAAGAGTAAACCAGAAATTAATGGAGGAGGATAAGAGCAGATTGACATAGGAACAAAACATCTCCAAATAGAATTTTTAGTATAGCTTTGTGTTTTGGACATTTGCATATACTTCATACATGGTTTAAAGGTTCAAAAAAAATTAAATCGAATAAAATAAAAAATAAGGAAGAGGTAAGCCTCTAAATCATGTACTGACAGGAATATGGAAACCAAACTGTAAATTAGAGAGCCTGACCACAGAACAGAAAAAGTCCTATTTAAATAAATTTTTAAAAAATACTGTGCTTATACTCTGTGGTGGGCAAATAAAACAGCAAAATGTCTAAAGAGTTACTCAGGTTTGTTGTCCATAGTTAGGATTACGTGGTAACTCTGAAGGTAGTTTATATGTGTCATCAAATAAAACAAAGAATAAATATGTTAGAAACCAAGATTATCTAAGAGGCTCAGACATTAAGTTGTAAAAGAGAGAACTGGGCTGGGGTTGTAGCGTCTTGGTAGAGTGCTTCCCTTGTGAGCCTGCGGCCCTGGGTTTCACCGCTAGTACCATTCCAAAAAAAAAATAAGAAGAAGAAAAACACACTGATTTTGTATCAAAACATCCCTCTCTACCCCATAAATATATATAATTACTATGTGTCAAGTGAAAACACAACATAACTTATAAATGGATAAATTCATACCGAAAAGGAAACAAAAGACACCCTATCTGTTAAAACATTTAACCCCAAATCACAGGACTTACAGGGGACAGAGGAACAGGTTAAATGACAGCAATGTAAAATAACCAGGCAAAGTTTCCAATCTCTATAGGACTGAAGGGTTTGTACTCCTTGAAAGGCCAATGTTACGGGGACACAATCTTGAAGTATTTTAGCATAAATGAGACTCCAAATGCACAAGTGATAGGGAAACTTTATAGGACCCTAATCAAAACCAAACAAAAACTTAAATAATGAACAGACCAAGCAAACCAACCCAAAACTCATCAGAGACTTATCTGGGGGAGCTGAGAGGTGGATGGGTACAGTGATGGAGTGCCAGCCTGGGGCTGTGACCATGGGGTGGAGATGTAAGGAAGTTGAATGTGTGTGTGGACCACAGCCAGTCTTCAGACAATCCAGCCCAAACACACGCGTACAGAGTGGGGTAAAGTCAGTGTGGCAGCCTCAATTTGAGAACTTGAAAAATGTGTGTTTATTCTTTCTTTCTTTCCTTCTTCCTTTCTATGAGATAGGTCTCCCTATGTAGTTCAGGCTGCCCTTGAAATCACTAGGTACCCTAGGCTTGCCTTGAACTTGCAGTGATCCTCCTGCCTCAGCCTCCCCAGTGCTGAGATTACAGGCATGTGCCACCATGCCTGGCTGTGCTTTTCTTTCATTTTTTCCCCATGTTTAAAAAGAATGAAATGATTCAAATGCCTATCCCTGGATGAATAGATAAACAAACATGATCTATTGTACAGTGGAATATTATTCAGTCATAGAAAGAATAGCTACTGTTGCATGTTTGACAGAGGAATGAAGTTTGAAAACATTAACACTAAGTGAGAAAAGCCAGATACCCAACACTGCATGTTGTCTTTCCATGTGATACATTTAGCACAGGTAAATCCACAGAAACAGGAAGGAGAGAGCAGGCTACTAGAGGGCAGGCATGGAGGAGGAAATGGGGAGTGATCCCGTACTGCATTTGAGGTGTTTTTATGCAGTGACAAAAAAGTTTAGTAAAGTGGAGAGAGCTCGGGGGTTGCACAACATTGTGAAAGAATTAAATGTCTCTGAGCTGTGCACTTCAAACGGTTCATTGTAGGTTGTATGTGTGTCACCTCGATTAAAAGAAAGATCACAGCAAAAAGTTCAGGAACAAAGTGGTCCAAGGTCAGGTCTAAAAACGAGGCACCTTCAAAAGTTATTAAAACTGTCCGTGTGTGTGTGCAAAGGAAGATCGCGTGGATTCCTTCCCTGGGGTGATCAGGTCACAAAAGCAAAGGCAAGAAGGTCAAGTGATGAGGGTTAGTGACATCTGTCATGGGACCCTGGAGCTTTCGATTCCCATCTCCTGAGCCTCAGTTTCTCCATTATCAAGTAGTCTGTAAGTTTGTCCCAGTTGTACCTGCTCTGGGCCTTTGGTCCCCTCTCGAGGACCCTGGCCACAAGCCTGGCTCCCCTTGCTTCTCCATGCAGCTGGACCTTGGAAATGTCCCCTTCATCTGGGAGGACGTTTAATGGGTGACACAGTGGTGCCGAGTGTCCCACAGGTGCTGTTGATTTGGCCCAGAGGCAAGGTTGATGCAAGACCTCCTGAGGGTTCATCTGTGGGCAGCACCCTGCCAGGGCCAGGTCTGGGATCTTGGGCCTTGTGACTCTGGCATGAAAGAGGACAGCTGTGCACGTGTGCTTGCGTGGGAAGCAGGACTAACAATAGGACCACTATTCGGTGTTCTCTCGTCCAGCCCTCCCATTGGCCACCATTCCTGGGCCCCTGTCACTAAGAGGAAGTGGAGGGTCAGACAGATTGGGTTACTCAGCTGACCAGTGGTAGGGCCAGGACTCAAGCTCTCAGTGTCTCATCCCATGGCACAGACCCTAAATCGACTCACGCAGTGAAGCAGGAAACATCTCCTCCTTTGAGAAGCATCATATGCTCCATGGAGGAAGGAAAGTGGGAAATGGAAGAGATGGAAGTTTCTGGAAGTTTCTAGAAGGGAAGACACTTAAGGAGGCTCTCAGGCCAGAAGCATAAATAGCTCTCTCAGGGACTCGAGGAACCCACATGTGCCCTGGCAGGAAATGCCCCAGAGCTCACTAGGCCTCAACTGAAGGGACGGGAAGTCACATCACAGTCTTTTTGCTTTTGAGTGTCTCTGTGGGGCTGTGTTGGGCCCTGTCCCCGAGGGGCCACAGTGTGGGGGCTGTTCTTTCTGGGTCCTCAGCCTTAGATTCTCCTAGAAGATGCTCAAGTACCCAGACACCCAGGCACTGTAACTCATAGGTGTGAACTACGCACTTCCTCCAAAGCTCAGAACCAGACAGAACCAATCCGGTGAAGTCTGCTTGAGACCAGCGCCTGTCAGCCCTCAGCCACCGGTCCTGCCCTCTGCCCATCCTCTCTGGCTCGGCTCATGGCTACAACCAATATGGTTGGCAGAAGCCTGTGCCTCTGCGGATGGAACCTCTACCTGAGCCCGCTGTGTGACTCCAGATTGTAGGAGGGGGGTCCTCCTGGGGAGCTGGACTGCATGAGCAGAGCCCCCCTGGGGAAACCTAGAGAGGGAGAGGGAGGAGCAATGGCTGGGGGCTCAGAGGGTGTTGCTCATGGCATTGACCTGGGATCCATACTCCCGTCTTCCTTCTCCAGGTTTCGCCAGTGGTCTAGAGCTTGCCAAGGGGAAGATCTGTCATCCCTGGCATATTTCTGAAGAGATAGCTGGGTTTCCATGTTCCTCTCTAGGTTTGGGGTCCAAACTATTTCAGAAAGATTAAGGATCCAAAGGATTTGGGAACAAGAAAGGCTGAAGAGAGAGACCTGCCTGAGTCTGTGTTGTGGGAGATAAAGTGAAAGGCTCTCCAGCATCCTGGGACCCTAGTATTGGGCCAGAGAAGACAAGGAACCTGCCCTATCTCCAGGCAACCAGGAACTCTCCTCTGCCTGGATCCTGCCTTCATTCCATTCACTCATCCTCCTCCCCAAGCATCCATCCATCCATCATCCAGCATCCATCCCTCATCATCCATCCATCATCCATCCACCAACCTGCCCATCCACCCACCCGCCTGTCCATCCACCCACCCACTGGTCCTCCACCCACTCATCCATCCATCCATCCATCAGCAGAGGGTCTGTTCTGTGCTAGGCTCTGACCTAGATTTGGCGATAAGAGGTAAATTAAAACATATCCCCTCTCCTTGCAGCCTGGAAGAGAGACAGCAAAACCAATGGCTGAGGGAAGGACGTGTATGTTTTCCTGGCTGGAGGGTAAGGATAAGGGAGATGATGGCACAGAAGAGAAATCATTTGAGCCGGTAGGAAAGAAAAGGACAGGTCTTATGGGTGTAGGGCCTGGCTGGTGCAAAGTACTGAGGCCCTGAAAAGCAGACCGGGGCACACCTGACAAACTCCCTGGAGTGCCAGCCAGGTCACTGGGGCACGCGGAAGGAGGTGACACTGGGAGGCGGGGCATGCGTGTGTGCTGAGAAATGGAGACGCAGACGTCCACCCACAGCTGCTGAGTGTCCGCAGTCCCCGCCTCAGTGGCTTCATCTGTATTGAGTGTGTCTAAAGCCATGACCCAGGTCCCTGGGAGGCTCTCCCTCCCCGCCTCCACCCCTGGCTGCCCACCTGACCCGCTGCCATCAAGGCCAGGGTCCTGTCCATCCTGAGAGGCCAGGAAGAGAGAGGGGACAGCAATGGGGACACCCCAGAGCTGACCCTTGTGGCGGCAGCCTGGCTGGAGACACACATGGGGCCAGGAAGGGGCCTGGCGGGCTCATCTCCATTCCCGTCACAGCCGCGGCCTGCCACGGGCGAGGGAGGCCTTCCAAGCTCACTCCCTGTTCGCCTGCCTTGCGCGCCAGGATGGGGGGCAGCTGTGTGCCCTCCTGCCAAGCCCGGTTGTTACTGCTGCCCAGTGTCTTGGCACGGTGCCTCTGCACCTTGTTATCAAGGCTCGGCGCTGTCACCTCTTGTTACAAAACCTTCGGAAATTCTCCGAATCCTCTGCCGGTTATCACGCTCACCGCAAGCGCTCGCCTGCGCCTGGGGCCCCGACCACAAGGCCACCGCGCTGTGTCAGCGACTTCTGCCCCCAGCCAGGGCCCCCTCCCCGACCCAACCGCCTGCCCGGCTCACTGCGCTTCCTTTTCTTGCTTTCTTTTTCTTCTTCTAACGCGGAGAAACAGAAGTAACGCAGGGCAAGGCCCAGGGGCGGCAGGAGAGAGGAACCGAGGCCAGTCCTGGGGGGCGAGGCCCAGAGCTGGTGTGGGGACAGCAGGGAGGAGGGGACGGCGTGAAGAGAGGCCCCGTGTGCCAGCTGCCCAGTTGGCCTGTTCTTCCCAGGCCTTCCAGAAAGCAGGCCTTGGCCTCAGCCACAGGCCCACTGCGGGGCGAAAGACAGAGACAGAACAGGAGCATGTGCACCTGCAAGACGGAAACCCAGAGAGGCGCGGGACAATTAGCACAGGCAGGAGACCGGCAGTTCTCACTCTCCTCTTCCCCCCTCTTAGCACAGCTGCACGGGCGGCCCAGGGAACCCTAGCTGCACAAACGAATAAGTCAGGGTTACCGTTCTAGAGGAGGCTGGAGGGACATTCATCTGCCACGCGCAGGGCAGCGGCTGGCGAGAGGAGGGGAGAGCTTCTTGCCTCTGCGGTCTTCTCTGGTAACACTCGCTCCTCTGGGGAGAGACTTTGGGCATCTCAGAGGACATGGGGACCTTGCGTGTCCCAGCCTCACCTGTGATGATGCCCAGATGGCTTTTTACAGCTCCAGATCACGTGGGTCCAGTGTCACCTCTGAGGGAACAGAGGGGTCTTGCTTCTTGCTTGTGGCCATGCAGGACAGCAGGGGGATCAGGTCTGGCCGGCGACACCAGAGCCCCACTCCTGGACGGGCCGGGTCTGGGAGCTTTGGGTGGAGAGAGGCGGCTGATGACTGAGGGCCAGGAAGTGACCTCGTGGAGTGGCTCTGGGGACAGCTGAAGCCAGCGCCCACGAGGCTTGGCTCAGGCCCTGTGGTCTCCCCACAGGTGGTGTCTGCAGAGCCGGGGGGCCAGGAAGGAGACGGACCAGAGGGCAAGGCAGGAAGGGGCAGAAGTTAAGGGGTAGCTCGGCCTTCCTGGTCCTCCAGGTAAAATTTACATTTTTTTTACTTCTAAATTCATTTATTTTGCAGTACTGGAGATCAAACCCAGGCTCTTCACAATGAGCTCCATTCCCACCTGCTGCCCTGTTTTTAAGATTATTTCTAGAGGGTCAGGAGTTTGGCTCAACAATTTAAGCACCTGCTTGGCAGTGCGAGGCTGTGAGTTCAATCCCCAGTACTGACAAAAAAAAAAAAAAAAAAAAAAAAAAAAAAAAAAGATTATTTCTAGATAGGGCCTTAGTAAATTACTAAATTGTCCATGCTGGGTTTGAGCTTGCAATCTGACTGCCTCAGCCTCCCAGAGTGCTGGGATTTTACAGCCCAGGTGCCACTGTTCCCAGCTCAGGTGAAATTTTTGACTCAGAATTCAAACAATTTCTGAGAAAATGTGATTGATTTATTTATTTTTCCTCCCAAGCTCAACACAGAACATGCAGGATTCAGGAGTGCCCTGCGTCCTTTAATAATGTCTTCTTAGAAATTAAAGTCTGAATGGAAGCTATCTCTTGCAGTACCTGGGGATAACGTCCTAACAAATGTCCCAATGCAAAGCAATGACCAGCAGTGTGTACCAAGGAGGCCGCAACAGAGTCCCCAGTGATGCAAAATATAGAACTCGTCTCCACAGTCCATGACACAGACACAAACATTTACTTCAAGCTGTGATTACAAAAGGACCCCTGGATTGACCTAAAACCTAAAGGTAGATAATAAAACATCCACCTCTGCTGTAAGGTAAATTCTACCTGAAATGAATATTATACCTAATAAGTATTAACTAAAATTCTGTTTTAAGAAGCTTTCTCTAGGGCTGGGGGTATAACTCAGTGGCACAGCACCCACCTGGCAAGTGTGAGGTCCTGAGCTGAATTTCTGGTACAAAAAAAGAAAGAAAGGAAGGAAGAAAGAAAGGAAGGAAGGAGAGAAAGAAAGAAAGGAAAAAGAAAGAAAGAAAGAAAGAAAGAAAGAAAGAAAGAAAGAAAGAAAGAGAAAGAATGTGCCATTCAGAAGGGTCTTTGGGAAGCCAATTTCTGTGAAATCAAAACCACTAACTTTAAAAATTTGGAGCAGGCGCCCTTTCCTTTGGGATACATGATCACAGGACCTGGAACCCTGCTGTCCCATTCTACTGCCTCTGGGGCTGAGTCCAGGACAGGAGCCGAGAAAGAGTGACAGACAGCAGTGAGGTGGCCCGCACCGACAGCTCCCTTGTTCCTCTTAGTCACCTTGGTGTAGTCCACAGCCACCTTCACTTTTGAAGAGGGAGCGGCACACGGTGCTCAGACTGGATGCCCAGGGTCACTCGGCAGCTACCACCTGCAACTCACCTGTGTCCTTTCCTGGGGCAACAAATGGAAAACACAAAAACAACACAAACCCCTCCAGGAAAGCACACTGGGGTTCGCTAATTGCAACCAAAGTCAAAACAGTTGGGAAAAGAGCAAATGCCTTTTTCTGACCCCTTGCTAGGCGGAGGTGCAGGGTAGGGTGACAGAGGCGGTGTGCAGGTCCCGGCATGGGCTCTGAACTGAGGGCAGGGATGGGCCGGGGTCAGCCCCTGCCCCGCAGCCCAGCTGTGCCCCCCTCCTGCAGGTCTCAGGCTCCGCGACTTCATCTTTATGCTCTCGTCCTGGTCTGGGACTGGGAAACCCTACAGCCCAGGAAAGGGACCTCCAGCTTTCCCGAGAGCCCGCTCTGCACCACACGCTCCCCTCTACATGGAACGGAAAGTCACACTCTGAGAACCAGAATGCAGACGGGTGGTGACGGGGGACCAGGTGGGGTGTGGAGAGGCAGGCAGAGAGGACAAAGCAAAGTCTCAACTACAAACAAACGCATCTGGGGACTTGCTGGATGCTATGGTGGCCACAGTTAATAACACTGTACTGTATTCTTGAAATTTGTGGTGCATGCCTGTAACCCCAGCACTCAGAAGGCTGAGGCAGGATTGCTGCGAGTTCAAGGCCAGCTTGGGCTACATAGTGAATTCAAGGCTGGCCTGAACTATATAGCAAGACCCTGTCTCAAAATAAATTCAAATAACAATGAAAAAGAAAGAAAGGTATTTGTCGTGAGAGTTGATCTCAAGTGTTTTCCCTACACACACCTCACACACACACTCACACAGAGGTTACTGAGGTGGATATATTAATCAGCCTGATTATGGTAATCAGCTCACAATGTATACATACATCAAATCATCACATTTGTTATACCTTTAATAAGAACAATTTTTATTTGTCAATTAGCCTTCCACAAAGCTGGAAAAATAAAGAATTTTTTTAAAAAAGTAAAGGAGGCGGTGATTGTACAACTTTAACCATATTAAGTGCCAACAAAATCGTCCTTTAGCTAATTTTACTCTTTGTGGATTGTAGCTTAATATATCTTTTTTTAAAGGGGAGGGGAAAGGAGACCAAAAAAGAGGCGTGGCTGAGTTGAACCCCGGCCAGCCCGACACTGTGCTCCCTAAGGTCTGAGCTGCAAGACCTGGTACGAGGTCCCGGGCTGTGGTTAATGAGCTGCGTGGCCAGGAATGAGTCCCTTTTCTGTGGGCCTCAGTTTGCTTCCCTATAAAATGGGCTCATGGCTTTACGCAGTTGTTTTCAGGCACGGTGAATCGGGAGAGGAAACGTGTGTAAGCTGTGTATAATGTGTGTAACACCCTGTGCCGGTTGGCTCTTCAGGAAGTGCATTCATTCATGCGTGTTTGGAGTCTACAGTCAGGAACCCGAACCCCGATAGCCTTGGAGACCAGGCCAAGGCAAGATGGACACAGAGACTCAGGACGGGATGGGGCTGGCGTGTGTGGACCCTACATGTGGCACTTGGTGACAGGGTTTCAGGGAGCTATGTGCCTTCCGTGCCCTTCCTGCTGGGAACCCACTGCTCTTCCTTGTTCTGGGTATTTCAGGGCCCGGGTAGCAGTCACCCTTCCTCCGCGGCCCTCACCCCATGTCTGTGTCACTGTCCACACTAGCATGGCCTGCGCCCTCTGTCACAGGCTGTCCTCTCCGCCCAGGGCAGGGACACACGGACACGGAGCATTCTAGGCAGAGGTGCGGGTGGGCTTCTCTGTGCCTCATGCCACAGGCTGCATCAGGCCCCCGGACCCCTGCTTCTGCCCACATCCTACAGCCGGGGACTCCTGACACCCCTGCTCCTAGGCCCCAAGCTCAACGCATCCCACGGTCGGAGGGCAACAGGTCTTGTACTGCGTCTTCCTCCTCTCTCATCGTGGGTGGACCAAGCTCCCTAGCCTGCATCCCCATCTCTCTCATGGAACAAAAGCATCCGGGAGGTCAGAGGGCACCAGAGACACTGCGGTATGTGGGGAGCATATCAGTGTCCCCAAGAGTGCCTGAGCTTCACGCTGATAAAATGCCCAGAGATGCCTGTTGCAAACCTATTATGCAGAAGAGGGGAGTAAGGTCAGAGAACTCCATCCATGAGTGGCTGAGCTGGGCTTCACACCCCGAGTGGGCTGGTGCCATCTCTTCCAGAGACCACCTTTGTCTGGGTCTGACGGAGGTCTTTCCCCCACCATCCCTCCTTCCTTGTTATTGTTGGAATCTTTCAATGCAAGCTGCCCGGGGACAGCCCATGTCCCATTTTCTTCTTCTTTCTTGCCCCTGCTATTTCTGAGTCCTGCAATCATGTGCCGCACCAGTTTAGCATAAGAAATTAAATTAATTTTCATGCTCCGACTCCAGATGTAAATGCCTTTATTAATAATTTATAGCACATTTATTTATGCAGTTTGATATTTTTCAGGTTCAGGGAAGCAATTAAGTTTTGCTCGAGTTGCTGATCATCATACAGTGTCACAGACCGACGCTGCTTCCCCTGGTGCCCTCCGGAGCTGCCGGGGACACCGTGGGCTCTTGAGATGCCATGGTAGCCCTGCTCCGGCCCCTCTCCAGGAAGACCACTTTCTTCCTCAGAATTGTCCTGGCTGAGCAGGGCATGGTGGCGCACGCCTTTAATCCCAGCACTCGGGAGGCCGAGGTTGGAGGAGCATTGTGAGTTCGAGGCTGGCTTGGGCTACAACGTGAGCACAAGGCCGGCCTGAGCTACATAGTGCGACCCTGCCTCAAAAAATCAGGGCTGGGAGTTTGGCTCAGTGGCTTAAGCGCCTGGCAGGTGCAAGGTTGTGAGTTTGATCCCTGGTGCTGCAAATCGTCCTGGCTGAGTAACCTAGAAGACTCCCAGCGGTCCCACCATTGGAAGTCCTCCCTTCTGTACCCTGCAGGATGTCCTGTCCTTGTCAGTCCCTGTGGACTTCTCCCTGGGCCCACAGCTGCCATCACCTCAGGCCTGGTCTCGCTCCCTCCCTTATCCGAATGAGACAGCGATGTGCATCTTAATAGAGCTGCTGGGAGGATCGGGCAGCGAGATAACCCGCCCATCTGGGGCTCTGTCCCCTCCCTCTGGTGTCAAGGCCCTGCCTGGCCCATCAGGCCCTTCTTCTTTCTCCTCCTCCTAGCTCAGCTCTGCCCATGTGATGCAAGAAAACACTGTGGTAAGTCCTCGGCACATGAGGACTTTGGAGGAGAGTTGTTCATAAATCGGTTTCATTTGGGAGACGCAAATGTTCCTTAGTCCGGGACTTGCTGTTGTGCCCCAGTTGCTAGCTCTGTCCGGGAAGGCAAAGCTGCCTTTCCTTCCCTGATGGCGGGATTGGAAACCAGTGGGCCTTCCGGCAACGTCTGAGGAGCCGTCAGCCGCACGGCAGGGAAGGAGACTGGGGATTTCTTCCTGTGGGAGACATAATGTGGGTGAGAGAGGGGTAAAAAGATCGGAAAGATGAGGAGGGCCCTGGAAAAGACAGGAGGGCAAGAGAATCGACACTTTCCAGGCTACCCCGGGGTGGCATCCCTGCTGGAGCAATGGCCCAAGGCAAGGCTGGCCCAGACTTGGGGTGCAGGCTGGCTGTCCCTGGGGGTGGTCGCATCATCCTGCCCACCTGCACCCACCGTAGACCTCACTGCCTCCAGTAAGGGATCTCACTGCCTCCAGTAAGGGATCTCACTGCCTCCAGTAATGCCTCTGAATCTCATTCCACGAGATGCTAGATCGTGATCAGCCCCGGAAAGCCAGGGCCCAGCACACCCCTGGTAGAGGCGAACCTCACCGTTCGCGTGGGATAAGTGGGGTACTGAGAGGTGCACAGATGTCTCCTACTGTACGGGTTCAGGTTGCTGTCACAGCATCCCATAGCCTGGGCAGCTTAAAAACCAAGGCTGTTGCTCACTGTCCTGGAGGTTGGACATCTGGGTGAGGCTCTCATACGGCCAAGTTCTGGCCAAGTTCTGGCAAAGCCCTAGGTGCCCACCTGGCCTTCCTTGGTGACTATGTACAGAGCAAGCATAAGCACTTACCTTGTTCACCTTCTGAGGACACTGATCCCACTGTGGGGTCCCACCCTTCACGAGCTTACCTGAACCCTGTTACCTCCCAAAGCCTCCTCTTCCCACCCCACTGAGGGTTAGAGATTTCCAGTAGGAATTTAGGGGCAGCATGAACTAGCAGTCCAGAGCTAGGTGCTCAGTACCTGCTGGCTGCCATCCATGAAGGGCCCTGCTGGGAGAACAGAGTAACCTTGGGCAACACACTGTCCCTTACTGAGCTTCATCTGAAAAACTATTTCTCTGGTGCTTCTTCTCCCCAGACCCCGGAAGTCCAGGATGGGGTGCAGGGCAGCTCGGGCCCTTCCTGTGCTTGGGCTCCCATCTAGCATGGCTGGCTCAGCAAAGCCAAGGCACCCACAGGCCCTGTGCCAATGTTGCCTGCCTGGTCTGCGTCCAGTGAAGAGTTGACCAGTGTCTGACGCTTTCTGCTCTGGAAAGCACTGGCTGATGGTGGCTTCCCTCTCATCTCGTGTCTGTCACTCAGTGGCCCCACGTGCAGAGCTCCCGGCCAGCTGGGAGAGTCCTGGCCAGAACAGTCCTCTGGGGTGAGGGGCCCCCACAAGTACTCAGTCCTGTCCTGCATTCCAGGCTGGGCACAGGGCTCAGAATACCTAGAAATACAAGGTGACATTGGGAGAGGGATCACTGAGCTCATAAAGTTCCACAAACATCTCTCTGGACATGTGGGGAAACTGAGGCTGGGAGAGAAGGGCCATGTCTGTGGTTGCAGGACCAGAACTTGAATTTGCTTTTTTAACAAATATGATTCCAAATGACCAGCAGGAGACTACTGCAGTGAGAATCAAGATGACGGAGACCCAGCCCCTGCCACATCTCTGGGCTCAGGCTCTGCAGGATATTGTCCCAGATCTCCCCTCAGATGCCCCATCTTTGTGCATTTTCTGTTGCTGTAAGAAGTTACCAGAGCCTGGGTGATTTAAAAAGAAAGATGTTTGCTTGGGCTCATAGTTCTGGAAGGCGGGATACCCAAGGGCATGATACCAGCATCTGTTGGGCTTCTGGTAAGGGCTCCAGGGCAGAAGGACAAGGGCAAAAACTAACTAAATAAATAAAAATTTAAAAGAATAAAATAAAAGGGCAAGGACAGAAAAGAAAAGACAACAGGTGGCCTTGCTTTATCACAGCCCACCCTTTCCGTGTTACGGCTCATGTCTAGATGTCCCCCGAGAGCTTCACACAGCCTCATGTGCACTCATAGGTGGGGTTTTTGGAAGGTGATTGGATTATGGCATTTAGATTATGGTAGTACAAAGCCGATTCGCTGCAGGGAGGTGGGGTCTGGTCAGTAGAAGTGGGTCACTGGGCTTCATCTCCCTCCCTATCTCCTCCCTTGTTTTTTTTCCCCGTCTCCGCTTCCTGTCCACCATGCCCTGAGCAGCTTCTCCTCCGCCAGGCCCTCTGCCGTGCCACCCTGCCTTGGAGACAGCCGACTGCGAACTGAAACATGAGTCAAAGTAAACCTCTCTTCCTTTAAGTCATTGGATACTGTGTTTCAGCAACAAGGGAAGTAAATGTTCAATAACTAATCCAGTCCTGATGGAGAACAAGAACTCACTCACTGCCCCTAGACAGGCACAAATTGCTCCAACAGCCTGATCGCCTCTCAACACAGCACAATGGTGATCACAGCCCACCATAAGATTTGGCTGGAACTACGCACATGCAGGTGTGGGCTCCGACAGCTGTGAAAGTTTGTGCTGTGAGCTTCAGTATGGTCTCCTGGCTTAAGCCCGTCCAGTCTCCAGGACCCCCACCCCAACGCGTGCCCCGCACGGACCTGGCTGGCTGCAGGTCACAGCGGCAGATGTGTGGGTCCAGGATCCAGCAGTAGCACTGCCTAGGCCCGTGTCTTGCCCTCCCCTGTCACTTGCTCTCTCGGATGGGCCTCTGACACCGCCAGTGAGCTGCTGGTGAGACGGCCAAAGCTACTCGATCCGCTTCAGCAACCCACTTCGCATTTTCCAGAACAGGGGTTCCTGGACTCACTTACTGTGTCACTTAAGCCTCTCCATGGTGCAAGGTTTAGGGACCTGGAGAGGCCTGGGGATCCTCGACATCTCCACCATCCTTGCATGGTCCCTTTCTGATAGATGCGACAAACTTCTTCAGGAGGACTTCCTAGGGCCTTGGATACCCACCACCAGGCAATGATGAGGTCCTTCCCCGATGGCCCTCAGTTACATTGCATTTCCAGAAGCTGACTGCCTGAACTCCAGCTCCTTCCCTGAGCACAGCTGTGTGCTTGGAGCATGGGGGAGGGAGGTGGGAGTTAAGCAAGACGCTTCCATGAGTTGTCTGGAGGTCAGAGAGAAGGATGCTTGTCTGATAGGGGTGTGCTGATAAATATACAACACCCAGCTTTCCCAGGGGAAAAGAAAACTGCCTGATCAGAGCATTTGACAATTCCCCTGGTACAAAAATTCCCACCATGGCTGACTTCAAGGTGGCGATGTGACATGTTGGGAAGAGGAGCCCAGAACACACTCAGGAGGGTATAGATGAAGGTCCCTGCTACCACTGTCTCAAACTGGCCATGTGGCAGACTTCAAAAGTATTAAAATGACAGTGCACACTGGTCTCTGGCACTGTCAGGAAAGCAGCATCTGTAGCCTGAGGTAGCTGGGAGGAGTCAAGGAACTGGTGGTACTTTGTACACTGGGGAAGGTGCAGGTTTTCACTAAAGGAGCAATGGAGGCAGGTCCTCCAGCTGGACAGAGCAGCCTGAGCACAGACAGGAAGTGCATATGGTCATCTTATTCAGTGACCAATGTCCCATGGCAAGAACCCAGAGCCCAGTTTACAAAGGGCCTCCTAATCCCTAGCTAGGAAGTTTGCCCTTTATCAGTGGTAGGGGAGCTATTACTGCATCTTCAGTAGGCAAATGCATTATGAGATTTGTTTTGCTTTTTTGGCAACTTGACTGTAGCATTTAGGGTTAAGGTAAGGGTCAGGATTAGGGTTAGAGTTAGAGTTAGGGTTAGGGTTAGGGTTAGCCTTAACAAAGAGACTGTTGGTGGCAAATTAGGAGGATGGATGGAGAGGGTCTGAGTGTTGGTATTGTAGACTCGTTGCTGGCTTGACCCACAGATCGTGTGGCAATGCTGGATTTCATATGAATGGTTTTCCTATCTACACAGACTGAATTCTCAAGACTCAAATTCGGTTATGATGAAAAGTCCGTTGGAGCCTAACAAAGCCACAGTTGAATTATAGCTCAGTGGAGGGAGTTACTTAATCCCTCTGTGCTTCCTTTTTTCTTTTTATCTTTGCAATGGGAATAATAAATCTGCTCCGGGAGATGGGTGAGCATTGAACTGGATATACATGCAAAATTTCCCACCACATCCAGCATAGGAGCGACTCAGAAAACAACAGGCCAAGTGAGGAAGCCATCTGAGGGAGTGCTGAACACGTTATTGGGTGGGAAACCACGGCTTTCTTGTTTTTCCTGGCCATTAGCTCAGACGCCTGGAGTGGCTCTGAGCTGTGGTGTCCCCTCCCTGGCACTTTCTGGGCAGGATAATTTGGAGCAAGTTCTTTTACTTCTCCAACAATTTTTCTGGTTGTTTAACACAGGCAAGAAGACCTGAAGCATGAAATAAGACAATGCCCAGAACTCCTGCAACAGGGAGGCCCTACTCATTTCCTGCTTCCTGTTCTGTTTCTCCTTCCATCCCTCATACACACAAACACAAGCTCCATGGACACATACATGCTCACACACCCACAGGTGTTCACATGCAGTCACGCATACACAGACACACAGCGTTCTTGGTGCCAGAATCCTCCAGGATGTCTGGAGGTCGCCAATCCTGTGTCTGTGTGCAAGGTCTGCTCTGACCACTATCATGGGCCTTTCTTTCTTTCTTCTTCTTTTTCTTCTTTTTTTTTTAACTCTTTATTTCTTTCTTTCTGTTTGTCTGTCTTTTTTGTTAAGAAGTTCAAGCTGGCCTTGTGCTTACTATGTAGACCATGGTGGTCTCAAACTCATGGCAATCCTCCTGCCTCAGCCTCTTGAGTGCCGGCATTACAAATGTGCATATTCATGCCTGGTTCTCTTTTTCTCTTTCTTGATTTGCTTCCCAAATGTCCAGTCTTCCAGCAATGAGCACTGTTGCTTAAAGGAAAATTATTTCTGGGAAAAATACTTAAACGTTATTATGACTTAGATGCACATCTAGTAAATAACGAGACAGACCCTGCATTGAGTATAAAGCGCAGTGCTTTTGCAGATGGGTGGATAGATATTAGCAGTGAGAAGCCTCAGGAGAGACATGAAAGAAGAGACCAGGCCTTTCTTTGCATCTCCTGGTTCAACTGGGCCTGGTCAGGGAGGGACCCAGCCTCTGGCTCAGGCCGCCAGCTGCCATTGCAACTTCCTTACTCTCCAGAGTTGCCAGACCCTGCAACCTGTCAGGTCCAGTCTTCAGCTGTAGAGTTACAACCACAGGGTTTTAAAGCTGCCGAGGGCCTTGCTCAGTGCACAGCCTGAACCACTCTCTTGACCTATGTTGCATTTGCCCTGCTAACCTTGTTCCTTCTCTTTCTCATTCTTCTTTCTCTTTCACCTACCTGGGCCTCCCGTGGTGGATCCTTAGCACTACTAGCTCATGTCTGGCTTGCCTACTTACCCTTTGACCTTTGGCTTTCCTCCTAGCAGGAAGTTTGGATTTCCCCCTTGGCTAGGCATTCATTTTATCATTCACCAAGCAATGACAGAGCATTTCCTGGAGCATGCGCTGGACCACACTGGAAACATGAAGAGCGTGCCCTATCTGGAAGACGAGGCCATCGGACCATTCACAGAACTCGCTGTGTGTGTGTTTGTGTTGGGGGAGGGGTGCTGGCTGGGTGGGAGTTTTAATGCTGCACAGGGGAATGCAACGTCCTTGAACTCTAGCAGTGAACCAGAGGTCAGCCAATCGCATTTTACCCTTAATTGATTTATCGGATTAACTTTAATGGAACAGGGAGGAAGCAAGAGCAGGCCAGGAAGCAGTCACAATAGAAGAGATTGTACTCAAGGATTCCATTTGATCTTTAAGCAGCCCCAAGAGGGAGGGGTGGCCCCATTTTCCAGCCAAGGAAGCAGACTGGGTCAGGCCAACTGTATTTCCTGAGGTCATCCACCCCACAGTGGGGAGTCCAGCAAGTCTGATGGGTATCCTGGGGCTCAGTCCCAAGGCCATCTAGTCCCAGGCAAGGAAGGGCCACAGGCACCTGTGGGCAGGCGGAGAGTACTGCAGGACTGAGGCACGCTGCGCACCGGCTCTGGGCTCCCCCTGCCTCCCAGGGCCTCGTCTTCTTGGCCTCGAGGGCTGGGGGGAAACAGTGAAGTTTTCATCTAGGCACGCATCTTCCTTGGAAGCCTAGGAACGGACATTGATTTATGATCAAAAAGGCAAAGGAGGATGCCGAGGAGATGCAGGGCGGCAGGGGTGGGTGGGCGAGAAGAGATGGGACCAGAAAGAATAAAAAGAATCCCAAAGCCTTTAAAGCCATCCTGCCCTCTGATGCCTCGGTAGGCGTGGGCTGGAAATCTTTCATGTTAAACTGAAATGGAATCATGAATGAGGGGGAATCATCTTGGGGCTTGGGTGCGCCTTACAGGACTGAATTAAATCAAAATCCTATCGATTTCCCCTGTTGATGAGCAGGCCGGGCGCTGCTGGAGGAAGTGTGGCAGCCCAGTGAGCAGCTAGAGTCCCCAACCTGGCCACCAGTGTCCTCTGCCACACCCCATGGTACCTTTGAGTCTTGGCAATAGTATAATTGGCCCAATGGGTTGAAATTCAAAACCAGGAGAGCCAATTAGCAGGTGCCTCCTCTGACCTCCAGGTTGGGGTGGTAGGAGACGAGGTAATGACTTGAGACAGAGCAAAGAAGGAAAAAAAAAAACCCTGAAAATAAAAATAGAAAATATCAAGAGTGAAGACCTAAATCTTTTTGGCTTCCTGATTAATATCCCTGTCATGCCGATCACAAGCTCTAAACAGTGATGCTGGTTGCAGCTGAATTTTTTATACTTTCTATTAATCTTTAATGATAGCTTGGTCACCTAGTCTCTTTTATCTTGTCAGATAAATGTATGGTTAACAGGCTAATGAGATTTCTAAAGCCCCATTCCAGCTCCCAGCTATCTATTGCAGGCAGTGACCTCTGACCCCTGGCAGACAGCGGCACCGGGGTGCTCGTAATTGGTAGGTGTGCTGGGAATGTACTGGAAGCTGAAGGATGGTTTAAACTTTGATTTGAGGTCAGGGAGGCCACCAAGCTCTAGAAGACTGGCCCGGTTTTATTACCAGCTGGCTCTGATGGGGATATAATTAGATTTAGCTATTGCTTTATTAATAAGTAATCGCTTCCCCCACCGCTGTGGGTGGGCAAATGTATTCCTTGGATAATTTGAGGACACTAGTCTGGCTTTATTAAGAATAATATATCATGTGTATTTGGCCAGGGGCAGACATCTATCTGGATTTCTGGACTTTGGAGGAACTTTATCATTTTTAGTCGTTTGCAGTATTGAATAAACTGGCTGTGTGTTTCCAAGTCTACCCTTGCCTCAGTGACCTCTAACTCTGTTGTCATAGAAGATCTCTTTTTTGGCCTGTTTCAGAGACATAAGAAGAGTAAAAAACAAATAAATAATTCCATCCAACTGTCATCCATCCATCTATCCATCCATCCATCCATCCATCCACCCATCTTTCTACCCATTCATTCATTTACCCATCCTCCCATCTACCCATTCTTCCATTCATCCACCCATCCATCCTCCACCCTTCCATCCATCATCCCTTCATCCACTTAACCATGTGAATACTCACTAACTACCAACTACAACCCCAGAGGAAGGGGATCACAGAAAGCTGAACCTAACTGTCTTTAAGGTAATTAAAAGCAGAGAAGTAACTGCCATTCAAGGCAGAGTGAGTTAGAAACCACAGGAGACATACTTGAAAAATGCTGGACCACAGATGGTAAGGGCACCTGATACCTCCAAAATATTCATACTTTGTTAACAGTCCTGAACATTATTCATATTTTTCGGACAGAATCTGGGACTCAGAAAGAAGGTAGACTTGAAAGAAGCGCTGCAGTTTTCTTAAGAGTTTAAAACCGTGAATTTATATATCCCATGATAGAAAACTAGGAAAGAACTGGGGTGAGGTTGGGTGGAGGTGGAGAAAGAGAATTAAAGACAGATCCCTCTTTAGTCTTAGACTCTAGAGAATTAACTCAACAGCTATTTATTGAGGGCCCATTTTCTCCACTTGTCCAAAGATATTCCCAGTATAAAGACTAGAGTTCAGATGTTAGTATTGCAATATTATATACATATATACATACATTATATATACACATAGATCATTCTATTCTAAAATCCTGAGATTTTGGTATTTTTTTTAGTTAAATATCATCATTTAGCTATTTTTTTACATTTAAGTTTACTGTGCTGGCCACCTCCTCCGTAGGTGGCAGCTCTCGAATTTAGCTCCTGCCATCTTAACTATACCTAGAGACTTAAATTCTGTATTACAGTTGTAGTGAGATAGAAGAGTGTTCTCTTCTAAAAATGATTCTGACCACACCTCTGTCATATTTTGTCTAATCAAAGACACATCATCATTTTATCTTCCATGAGAAATTAAAAGCTCTGCTAATCATACTGTGTCATGCTAGTGGTTGTAAAAACATATTCTAACTTCCAGAGTGTCACACTGTAGACAGAAATGTGTCTTACAATTGAGAAAACACAGTAGTTTAAACTTCTCGCAACTGCACCTTCTTTGATTCCTGTTTCTCAGAGTTCCTGGGAGGTGTTCCATGAGACCTAAGGGTCTCTCCATCATTTTTCTTCCAGAGCCCTCTCTAGACTTAGACCTGCACCCCAAAGTCTCTGACAGCAGCTGTGATGGGGCTGGTGGTGGCAGGGGTAGAGGGTAGAGGGTCCCAGGCTTGGTCCCCACCCTCGCCTAGATGGGTGTGCCCATCTCTCTTGCTCAGAGGTTGTTATGGTTTATAGCAGGATAGCCCCCATAGCCTCATGCGCTCATAAGCAGGGCTGTTGGAAGGTGATGGATTATGAGAGCTTAGAGCTAACTTGCTGTTAGGATCAAGGTCTGGTTGGAAGAGTTAGGCCACTAGAGGTGTGGCCCAAAAGGGTTTATCATCCTCCTTGCTCCTCCCTTTTTCTCTACTTCCTGTCCACTGTGACCTAAGCAGCTCTCCTCTTCCCGGGCTCTTTCTACCATGCTGTTCTGCCGTAGAGTTGGCCAGCTATAGACTGAAACCTCTACAAAGTGTGAGACTCTCCTTTAAGTTGTATGTATCGGGTGTTGAAAAGTGAAACTGATAGAGGTACAGCTCCTCTGCTCCCCAACCCTGTCTTCTTCCTGGGCCCTGCCATTCCCCCACAGCCCAGCCCATCCCCAAGAACAACCCATCTCCTCCAGGAGACCCTCGAGTGCAGTGCACTGGAGCCCACCAGGAGGAACTGGGGCCAGCATCAAGGAGTCTCGGTCCTGTACTTCAGCCTTTCTCAGATGGAACGGTGGCTGGTGCCAAAGAGAAGGAAAGCTTGGTTAAAAGTGGCCAGGTCATTCTTCTCTTGATCACTGACTCTGCAATCATTGAGTCTTGGGGTGGATCCAGGAGGATGTACGTGCCAGGTTTGATGCGATTACCAGTGCCGAGCAGCTCTCTGAGCACCTCTCTTCCAAGCAGAGTCTCTGAGATCAGATTAGTTTTTGAAAAGTCTTATTGATAGCTTCATCGTGGTTCATGTAAGAATTTATTTGTGTAGTTCTTTTGTAGACTTGGGACACCAAAAATCAGTCAGTGGTAGAAATTTTGATTTTTTTTATAAACACTCAATGCATGCTAAAAATTCAATATTTTTTCCTGTGATTTTTTTCCCATTAAGTTCTTATTGTTTAATATAATAAAACTCATAAAATTAAAATTAACAGTTAATCAATAGAAATACTGTAAAGAATAAACATGGGTCTCACAGACCCATGTTTCTGTGCCTTGATGACAAAATTAATCTTACGCCCCTTAAAGTCAGACCCAAACTGGAAGGTTGGGCTGCATGGGGCTATATTAGTTTCCTATTGCTGCTATTACAAAGAGGACCAATTTAGCGATTTAAAGCACCAGTCATAGAGCCACAGACTAGTAATGTGCATGGCCTGTTAGGACCTGGGCCACCCAGCAGAGGTTGAGGGATGGCCAAGTGTGAGACTTAGCATCTGTATTTCCAGCCATTTCTCACTTCTCCATCACTGTCTGAGCTCTATCTCTTGTCCCATCAGGGCAGCATTAGATTCTCACAGGAGCGTGAACCCTACTCTGAACTACGCTCGTGAGGAGGGATATAAGTTGCATGCTCCTTATGCAGTCCAATGCTTGGTGATCTGAAGTGGAGCTCAGGCAGTGATGCTAACACTGAGTAGTGGCTGTAAAAACAGATTCACATTAATGGAGAGATATGACTGCACAAAGACATAATAAGTCAACTGTTTGCAGATTTATATCAAAACCATATCAGTGAGTGACAAGTGACAATTAAGCTGCATGGAATAAGCATTTTGGGGGTTAATGTCCACACCTTACTCCCAGATGGGACCATCATGTTATAGGAGAATAAACTCAGGGCTCCTACTAATTCTGCATTATGGTGAGTTGTACAATTATATATCACAATAATAGAAGTAAAGTGTTGGATAAGTGTAATGTACTTGAATCCCCTCCCCCAAAAATCACCCACAAGTCTGTGGGATGGAACTGTCCTTCATGAAACTGGTTGCTGGTGTGCAATAGGTTGGGGACTGCTGTCTTAAAGCAACACACATTTATTCTCTTAAATTCTGGAGATCAGAAGCTTCAAATGACTCTTACAGGGCAAAAATCAAGGTATAAACAGGGCTGGTTCCTTCTGTGTGTTTCAGAGGGGAGTCTATTCCTTGATCTTCTGGCTCCCACAGCTGCCTGCATTCCCTGGCTGGTGGGTGCATCCCTCCAGTTTTATTTTTATCATCCCATTGCTGCCTTCTCTACTGCAGTCCTATCTCCCTCTGAGAAAGACCCTTGTGATTATGTTTAGGGTCTTCCCACATAATCCAGAATAATCTCCCCATCTCAAAATCCTTTATTTCTTCATAACTGCAAAACCTCTTTACCATATAAGGTGACATTCACCAACTCAGGAGATGAAGATATAGACATCTTTAGGGTACTCACTTTGGGGATAGACCAAGGGACATTAGATGCTTCTGTGGAGGGGACGGCCAGGGTCAGGGAAGCCAGCACAGTCTGCCCAACCTGGCTTTACCCTGTGGTCTCTGGTCGCAGACACTGTAGAGAAAGACCCAGGGCTTGGAAGAGAATGTGTCTGGGTTTACATTTCTGCTCTGCTGGTCCCCATTATGCGACTTTATATGAGTCAATTTACTTCCTAAATCTATTTTTTAAACCAGAAAAAAAAATCATATCTAAATTCTATGGCTACTGTAAAGACAAACAGTAACCTGTAAAAACCATCTGGCACCGTTCCCGCACCCAGCAACGCCAGTGGCAGCAGGAATCATCCTAAACTCCCTGCCTGCGCCTCCCACAAGCAGAGAAGAGTGAGGGCCCCACACCCCTTCACCTCTGGCTTCATGGTCTACACACCACAATCATGGTGGCACAGCAAGGCTGGGCAAAGACCCAGTGCTGGGTCTCTTAGTTCCCTAAACCATAAAATCCTCTCTTTGCCTCTTTTGGGTGTATTCATTTCTTCCACGTCCTGCACTTTTCTTAGACCTAGAACACATCTCCTGCATGATAGTTAAAAGAGTGGACTCTGGAGCCTGGCAGCTTTGGTTCAATGCACAGCTCCACCATTTACTGTCTCTATGACTTGAGTACGCTACTTAGCCTTGCCATGACTCAGTTTACTCCGTGCATTAGCAGTAAACTCAGCCACCTCACGAGATCACAGTGAGGATTCAGTGAGTTATCACTGTAAAGGGGAAGGGCTCCGTGTACCTTGATTCTCCCACCCTCACCGACATCGGAGATGATTGAGTCATAGCCAAGCCGCTGCCTAAATGAACCAACTTCCAGAACAGTTTATTATCAAAACATGGTACAAATGTTGTCTTTATGCTCAATAAACAGTTCCTCGGCTCTGCAAAATGAAATATCCCTTTCATTATGACACTGTGAAGCCATCTATCCTGCGTCTTAAGTGGTATAAATAGATGGTGTGGCAGTCAGGGAGGGATAATGACACAGTTTATTTTCACCAGCTCGGGATGGGCTGACACCGTGTGCATGCCGGGGACCAGAGAGGCTCCTGGAAGGGGACTTGAAAATCTGTCATCCACGCCAAGAACAAGGTGTGAGACATCTGTGCGCAGACTGCGTTTGCCAGGCTCGGGGACGGCAGGAGGGATGTCAAGATTCCACCTGGCACCTTGAGGAGCTGGCACGAGCTGAGCTGGGGAGAGCCATTCTGGAGAGGGCACGGGGAGCCCCCAGGCGCTGTGGTATCACCTCCTGGGGTGGAGATCACTGTGGCCCCTGCATAGACCTTCACCCAGCATGCACTTCGGAAGCAGCTGCTCCCGGAGTCCTTGCCATGGTAGAACTGGGTGCAGAACCCGAGATTCTGGCCTGGTCAGGCTTTGGTAGCCTACACTTTTGAGTGCTGGGTGGTCCCTCAACTTCCTGGGTCCCCATTCTGCAATTCTGCAATGGGAGAATGAG